>OENM01000615.1:3934-70600 GCA_900239745.1 Rotaria magnacalcarata
GCACTCACTTGCAGATATATTTGTTGGCACTCACTTATGTAATCGTTGTATGATTTTAAAACCCGACACAAGAGTTCAAATATATACAGGAACGTACCCCTGTGAAGTTTAATAATATTTATTCTGAAATGATACATTAGTCAAATTCGTTCTTGTCCAATGCTTTGACTTTGTTCGAGTTGCTGAGAAACATAACGCCTTTATTTCTCTTCCAACCGTTCTATTTTACATCGGCTCATGTGTTTTTCTTTCTTTTTAAAGCTGAATGTAAAGTTTTTACTGTTATCATGTCAGCTGATTAAAATCAAACAAAGACCGTGACTATTTTATTATTTTGAAGAAGTGAACCATTAATCGGCTAGAACATGTGCATTGTCTTTTAAAATATTGCTATGTTCTAATTTTCTTTCAAATGTTAACAACAAATTTCGTTATTCTTTTTTCAATGATCATTGTTTTCTTTCATACTAACAATAATGCATGTAGTTAATAGAATATTTTATTTTTGAAACTTATTGAATAAATCATTCTTATTTACATACTATCTTCTATGGAGAAAAATTATTTAGTAAAAATTTTAACTAACTTTTATGTATATATCAATTATAGATGCTTAAAGGACGTCTATGGCGTCTTTTAATATGTTTTTTTCTACTCTATTTAATAGCTCTTTTGTTTTTTCTTCGTTATTTTAATTCTGATGAGAATGAAACAACAACAGTATCACAAAAACGCCATGCACGTGTTATTGTCGATGATAATCAAGAACAAAATAATAATCACCATCATGTGGCTGAACGGCAAGCTGAAAACAATAAACCATCAAATATAGAATTAGAAAATAAACAAAATAGTCGGTCAAGTTTAGAGCCTGTAATGCAGTATGGTGTATTAGGCAATTATGAAATGAAAAGCATAGGTAAACCATCTGGTCCTGGTGAAAATGGTGAAGGTGTTCAATTGAATGGAGAAGATGTTAAACGAGGAGAAGAATCTGTTGCTGAGTATGGTTTTAATGAAGTAGCAAGTGAGAAAATCTCATTAGATCGGCGCGCACGTGATACCAGGTACAGAAAACCGATTGGTAGCTTAAAGAAAACACTTTTTATTTAGACCACAAGAATGTAAATATTGGAATTATCCAAATGTTGATAAATTACCAACAGCATCCGTTGTGCTTGTTTTCTACGATGAAGGATGGTCAACACTAGTACGAACATTTCATTCTGTGATTAATACAAGCCCAAAAGAATTATTGAAAGATATTGTTCTTGTCGATGATTACAGTGATCAAGAACATATAACTGTTCGTTTACCGGAATATATTAAAAAATGGAATGGCCTTATAAAATATGTTCGAACAAAAGAACGGTAAATTAGTTTCCGATCATATACGTTAGAGTAGTCTTTGACAAAATATGTGTGTTCATTTATATGCATTGGCCAGTAAGTTGATATTATATTCAACGAGATATTACAAAACAAAAAGCATGTTTTGGATATTCTCTACCAGCACATTCAAGGTCAAACGATCACTCTCCTTCTTAAGCTGGCACATGTTGCATAGAGATATTATTTTGATTGTTTTTCTTTTGCAGAGTTGGACTTATTGAAGCTCGTGTTGTTGGTGCTCGTGTTGCTGAAGGTGATGTTATTGTTATCTTAGATGCTCATTGCGAATGTGTAAGATAATGTCTACTTTCCTTTTAATTCATAGTGTTTATAAATTTCTATTTAGGTAACAAATTGGTTGCCACCATTATTGACTCGCATTGCTTTAAATCCTAAAACGTTAGCTGTACCTATTGTCGATGGAATCGAATGGAATACACTTCGACATAACACAGCCTACGGTGGTACACTGTTTCGAGGTATATGGGAATGGGGATTTTTATATAAAGAAACGCAATTACCACAACGTGAACGAAGTCAAATGAAATATCAAACTGAACCATATAAAAGTCCCACTGTAAATATGAAATTTGATACCGTTCTATTACTTCTAACTATTTTTTTCGTTTAGCATGCTGGTGGCCTTCTTGCTATTGATAAAAAATGGTTTTTTGAATTAGGTGGATATGATCCAAATATTAAAATTTGGTAAGTACTAATTAATATTAGTTGGATCCTCAAACAAAACAAATATCAATCTGTCAGAACACTCGATGAGAGAAATTTTCTGAGTTACCGTAATGAATGAATTAAAATAAGCGATAAACCACTATTAGTTCTTAGTTTATACAAAAATAATATTTTAAGGTTTGTTTTTTAGGGGTGGTATGTATTAATTTTGTAAAAACTAATCTTATTTCTGTTTCAATATTCACCTGTAGGAGAACAATATGAATTGAGTTTTAAAGTGTGGATGTGTGGTGGTCAACTTGAATGGTAAATAATAAAGAAACTACTATTTTCTTACAACTAGATGAATGTACTTTGTGTTTTCCTTTTGATTTTAAAGGGTTACTTGTAGTCATGTTGGACATATTTATCGAGGACCACGTCGACGTAGTATGCATCCTCGAGGTGGAAATATTCATCAAAGTCATATAAATCATTTACGTGTTGCTGAAGTAGTTCATGTTTTGTTTTTGTCAGCATTTTATTTTGTTATGTTGTTGTTTGATATTAGATTTGGATGGATGAATATAAAGAATATTATTTACGTCGTCAACCAAATCAGGCTCATCTTGAAATTGGTGATACTAGTGAATATAAAGCATTAAGAAAACGCTTGAATTGTTCAAGTTTTAAATGGTTTATGGATAATGTTGCTTATGAAATGGCTGAAAAATATCCACTACCACCAGCTAATAATGTTTGGGGTGAAATGCGCAATGATCAATATCAACAATGGTGTGCGGATACACTTGATAATCAATTTGGTCGACCTGTAGGCATATCCGGTTGCCATCATCAAGGTGGAAATCAATTATTTCGTATTAATGTAGAAGGCGAATGGTCATCGGGTGAACATTGTTTCATATCTGAAGGCAAATCCATTGTTGCAAGGTATATAATAAAAGTTTACTTATCATTCTTTACCATCTAAGGGGTAATTCTAAAATATTCACTGATAAAACAACTATTAGAATAGGATATCGGGATCTCCAATGCATCGATCAGACTGACTCTTATGCCAATTGGAAAGATAGCGGTTACATAATTATCATGTTCGATTTGTAGTCCTTCGAGAAGTAAAATTTCGATTGTCAAGAAACTTTTTAATTACCATTTGTTATCGACTGAACTCTAGTGAAGCTACAAGATAGACTTAGATGTCAGTAACAGCCATGTATATATGCCCAGTTCATTTGCTACAAAAGATTTCAGTTTCAAAGCATAAGGAGACAATACTCAAGAGTAAAGATCTTGAAAATATGTATGTATTTATTTATTTCTAAAATCATAGACATTGTGTACAAATGGGCCAATGGGTTCCAAAAGGTGAATGGACATATGATAACAATACACGACAGATTCGTTCAACAAAAGTTTATAAATGCGTTGCAACCGATGAGAAAACTTTATTTCTTGACAATTGCGATGAAAAATCATTAACTCAAAAATGGACATGGAAAGAAACTTACGTAGTATAACTATCATTTAATTTACATCATATCTATCGGGAGGATCATTGAACTTAAATCTATTGTATTCAAAGAATCTCTGATTCATTTGTTTTCTTTTTGTGATATATCTTTATCATGGTGTTAATTTATTGTGCTTCTTTCGTACTAATTCACCTGACTTGTAATTGTTGTTTTTATTTTTTAATGGTATTCAGTTTCATTATCATGCTCAAGTTGTTAAATTTTATTCAAATAGTTATTCGAAGCAAACGAAGAAAAAAACACAGGAACCAATAAACCAATGTCCTATCTCTAAATTATTCTCTTTAGGTAAAAATGTTACAGTTATTAGCAAAACGAGCATGCATAACTAATCGGCAAACATTTAATTTCTCTAAATCAATTGTCCGTAACAGTTATTACTTGGTGTAAGCTTTGATTTTTATTTATGAAAAAAAAATACATTTCTCTCTTGAACTTTTATTTTAAAAGAATACCAGAATTACCGCCTACTGTTGAAGGCAGTGATGCCGTATTTCATTCTGAATCATTTCCATCATTTGAACATGCTTCATCGCAAGCGGTTGTAAGTGGTGGTCTCCGACTATGTTCACAAATTGATACCGCTATTCAACAACATATCGAAAAATTAGCACATGGTAAATATTCTACAATATTTCTTTTTTTTTTCATCGTCGGACTCGTCCCTGATTGTAAAGTTTAACCGGAATCCCAAATAACCTTTCAATCGAGTTCAATAAGAACAACAATTGCAGTTGTGAATACGATATAGTAGCCACAGCGAAGATAGTTCTACTAATACTGGTCGATCATGTATTTACTTAAAGATTGCTAGGTGAAATAGTGCTCTTGTAACTAAGTTTGATTCGATACGATGCTAGTGAAAAATAGACTCATTCTGTGGTGATCTATATAAACAATTTGACTTTTCCGTACTACTTGAAATTAAGAAGGGCCACCATGTTAATCTATCATCTTTTCGTCTAGTTTTTGGTTGATCGTTCTAGAAGAAACTATCGTTTGGTAGTGTGATTTTTCAAGCAAATATTTTCCTAGGCTACATAAAATTCAAAACGTGCATTGAATAGTTCAAATTCTACCATAAAAGAAAAACTTGAGAATGATTAAAATTAAAAATTTATCAAAAAATCAATCGCCTAAATAAATATCTAGAATTTTAATCGTAAATAACCTAAAAAGAAAATTTAATTCATATAGAGTCATCGAAACCAACATTTGAATCTATATTTCATCCAATTGAAGATTACAATATTCCATTTGAAACTGGCTATTATACAATTCGTCAATTAGCACTTGTTAGGCAAAGAGCATTTGCTAAATTATTTTCCAGAGTTTGTTTCATAATCTTTTGCTATATTTCATTTTCATTTTACTGTAATAGTTTGATAGTCATTTTTCTGCTCATCGTGAATTTCGTTTTCAAGATCCAGTTCTTTTCAATCTTATTCGAGTAAATATCTTTTCGTTTCTTTTCACTTCCACAAGTTTTATTCATCGATTTAGAGTCTAACTGCGGATGGAAATTCAACGAAATTAAAAGATTGGCAACAAACATTAATAAATACTTATATATACTATGGAAAATTAAATGGTTGTCATTTAAAAAACGAAGAACTTGATCAAATGCAAATGATCAATGGAAAACTTAATCAATATCAATATAGTTTTGCGTAGATATTTTTATCGGCTGTCATACTTGATTATTCTCAGTTTTGTTTTCTTATAGCCAAAAAGTTCTCTATGCTAATAAGACATTTTCACATCTTGAACTCGATCCATTCGCTTTTGATGATGTGCCATATCATATAAAACAACAATTTGCTGTTGATAAGTATGATATTTATAAATACGTATTGTATTCAAGTCAAATGAATTCTTGTTCAATAGAGCTAAACCAGATTCAGGACCATGGAAAATTGATTTATCTGATCGAACATTTCATACAATAATGTCTTATTGTGGTAATCGACCATTGAGAAAACTGATGTTTGAATCTTATTATGGTCGTGCATCACCCACTGTCGATCGATTAAATAGAAATGTTGAAAATATTGTTGAAATAGTTCGACGAAGGTTTGAATTTATTATTTAGAAAAACAAAATCACAGCTGTTTGTTTTATTTAGAAAGACAATTGCTAAATATCTTGGTTATTCTTCTTTTGCTGATATTATCCTACCCTCTAAAATGGCTCGTACGAAAGAAACAGTACAGGACTTCATTGAAACAATACGTTCAAAATTGAAACCAATTCATGATGAAAATATTCGTCAATTAACTTCATACGCACAGGAGAAAGCAAAGAAATCAAAAGAATACGAACAATTACAATCATGGGATATTGCCTATTGGCGTCAAAGACAATGTCAAGATTTGTATTCATCATTAAAAATTGATTCATTACATATAAGTCGACATTTCTCATATGATCATGTTCTACAAGGACTTTTCAATTTCGTTGAATTTCTACTCGGTGTTAAATTTCAACCTGAAAACAATTTTGATGAGCAAAATAAATGGCATAATGATGTACAAGTTTATAAATGTACTGAAAATGGTAAGAAAATATTTCGTACTACGAAATACCACTTAATGCAAATACAGAAATTCGCATTTTTCTTACCGACATTGTTGATGTACTATCATAGACTGTATACCAATAAGCGCTCGTTATGATGAATGAACTGATTCGTTTTTTTTTACATGACTTTGTTTTAGGAGCAACGATTGGACATTTGTTGATTGATGCATTTGCAAGGCCAAATCAAAAATCTGAAGTATGTGTTGGCTTAGCAGGACGAGGTGATTAAAATATTGACAATTTTTATTTAATATCCATTGTGCTTCATTTTTTTTTGTACAGATCTTTGTCAGCGTCATAATATTTTACCGGTTGCTTATCTAAATATGAGTTTACCACGTATTGAAGGAACACCGACTTTGATGAATTTATCACAGCTCAAAGAAATGTTCTTTGCTGTATGTATTATAAACACGTCTAATTTATTTTTAAACTAAACTTGTACTCTTTTTCTTCTTCGTAAGTTTGGTCGCGTTCTTCAAGTTCTTCTCACTCGTTCACAAAACCATGAACTATCTGGCATACGTAATGTTGAAACTGATGCTCTGGATATTGTTCCCAATTTTTTCCTTCAATGGCTTCGCGATCCAAGTATTCTTTCTTATATAAGTCAAAATATTGAAACGAAACAAGTACTCGATGCTTCAACTTATAATCGAGCTTTAAACCAAATCGATCAGCATATGATAGCGCACGATGTACTTCGACAATTATATTTAAGTGCATTTGATCTTGAACTTCATTCGAATGCAACAAATTATTATGATGCTATGACTAAATTATGGTCTTTATTTACGTCAGTACCATTGCATAATCGTGATTTTCATCCGTGCAGTTTCGAACAAATCTTTTCCGAACAATTAGCATCAGCTTATTATTCACATAAATGGTCTGAAATGATTGCATGCGATTTATTTAATGCTTTTAAAGAAGTAGGAATTAATGATAAAGATAAAATTGGAGCACTAGGAAAAAGGTAATAGAACAGAAAGCAAAAGCTGATTTGTTTTGATAGTTTTTTTTTTAATATGGTGCTGTGATATGTTTAGATTTCGTGAAACAATCTTAGCACGAGGTGGTACAATCGGTATGCAAGAACTCTTTCGAGAATTTCGATCCCGTGATCCAAGCTATGAACATTATGTTCAACAATTAACAACTCAATTTTAAACAGTTTTCAGTGCTAGACTGTATTGTTCGAGCATTTCTGTTTTTGTGTAGGTAATAGCCAAAATTGATGTATAAAAAAAGAACAACAAAACATCAAAAATAAAATATCGAATGTAGAACAAAAAAAAACTTTGAATAAATTTGTAACACAAATCATTTTAGTTCACGTTATTGCTATCGATGAATTGTACTGGAACATATTAAGTAATTCACGGGTGGTAGTGTTTTGCCGTAAAATATTCGGTCATTTTGTTGTCATTGAAAGACAATTAATTTGACTTAATTCATTTTATTATTTTTCTTACGAAATGAAATAGAACAAGTATCAATAAACTGTTTTTTTGGAAGAGCCCAAAATTGTGTCCATACAAAAGAAAGTGGCGTTTTAGGAATGGCCCTTAAGTTTTTTTTTCTTCTTCTCAGAGCAACTTTCATTCAATATTTGTGTAGAGTACGACACTTTCTACACAACGATAACCGACAATAAGAGAAATATCATTCATGCGAAACGCATTCCAATCAGCTGTCTTTGAGAGACTGGAGGATAGAGATCTGCGCGACCATTTCGTTGTGACCAAAGAAAAAGGAAATTCTTCGATGACAGTTTCCACGGTGAATATGAAAAAATAATTCTGTTTGATGTTTTCTACTCAGAATGTTAAGCTCTTCAAAATGACACACGAAAGTCGAGAATATAATGATCTATGATGGAGAAAACTGCTGCACATTTGTCGTGACCGGTCGTGACCAAAACTGGTCACGACGAATGCGCCGCAGTTTTCTCCGTCATAGATGATTATATCCTCGACTATTTTGTGTCATTTTGAAGAGCTTAAAATTCTGAGTAGAAAACATGAAATTGAATTATTTTTTCACATCCACCGTGGAAACTATTATCGAAGAATTTCCTTTTTTTGGTCACGACGAAATGGTCACGTAGATCTCTACTGAAGGATGAATGAATATTTAGTGATAAAACTTTCACGTCATAGATTATTTTACTATGTTATCAACTATCTTTGTAAACGAAAAATGAGAATAGTGGTTGCCACGAATAGCTTCCTCCATAACGCATTTTATTGTATTCAGCGAAATCTTGATCACATTATATTGTTAATTTCACTAATAAACATGACATGTGGATTACAAAAGGTATCCATGGCACGCAACATTGATCTATACAAAAGTTTGAATATCTTTGCTACAAAGTCTCGATCCTAATCGTATACTATCATCGTGAACAATTTAAAGAATTCGAAGCAAAGTTATTTGAATAGATCGCATTTCTAAAGCAGTCAGATAAACATTGGTAGTGACTAGTACAGCGAAATTTATGAATTTCATGTTAATTACATTCTTCGAATAAATATCATTCATATTTTATTGGGAAAAAACAAACTTTTCTAAAAAAATGTACAAGTGCTTGTTTTCATTCAAAAACTAAACCAAAATACATAATAAATGCCAAATAAAAACACAACCGAAGAGCTTTGACTGTAATTATCAGACGTAAACGAGAACACAACCACAAAAAAATGAATGTGTTTTTTGTCATTTAACTCTCACTGAACTGACTCATTCGATCATCAATACGTTCTAATATAATTGTCATGGAATTAATTTGTTGTTCGACTACTGTTAAACGTTCATTAAACATTTGTAAATGTTCAAGAACAGTTATTTGGCCAGTACGAGATTGACTAGGCGAATGTTTAATACGAGCTTGTGACGCAAAACTATTATTATTCGAACGCGATAATAGAATATTATCGCGTGATGCAGGTACATAGCCAAGTGTTGAATCGAGTCTTAAGAAAAAGGAAATGATTAATTTGAGTTTGGGGGTTTCTTGTTTCATTAAAATTATTGTTACTTTCGTTGTAAATCTTTCAATCGAGCCATTAATGTTTGATTATCTTCAGCTGTTTGCTTAACAATTTCGGACATATCACTTGGTTTTCTTGCTTCCTTTATTTCAAAGAAATGTTTGCAAGAAAAACTGATACGTTTCTATTGAAAAATCTACCTGAAATTTTCGACGTGCAACAAAAAATTTCATTCGTCGCATCACACGAATAGCTTGCTTAAATTTTTCTGGTAATCTATAAAGGAATAAATTACTTGACACATTTATATTGAGCCAAAAGATAAATATTGACTTACTGATCTCCTTCAATTCTAGATGTTAACGGTGAATGGTCCGATGGTGACTGATCATCTGTTAGAATAAAAGAAAAATTCTCTTAAATAAATATTCGTTTCATATTGTTTTGGTTTTTTTTTACTACAATTCTCTCCAATAGATCGTCGTCCAAACATTGTGCTGTGGTGTGATTTTGATGTCGCTTTGTCTCCTTTGAAAAATGGAAATGTTTATTTTAATTCCGATTTAAAGAATAATTCAAACCAAAATGAGGATCAATAAGTTTATATAAGCGCCATGTTGCATTGTCATGTTGAGTACGACTCGTTGCATACATACGCCATGCTGTTTGAATTAACTGTGCCGCAGCTGGATACTGTTTATGATACAGTTTTTGTTTTTCTTTCTGTTGAACATGTAAAGCAAAGCCTGATCCTTTCAAAATATAAAAACGAAATTAATCATAGATGTTTGATCTATGTGCAAACCTAAAATTCCCTAACAGAAAACGATAAATTTATATAATTGAAATAAATAATTTCGGACGCTTACTGCAGGTAAACTAAAAAATGCGATCCCAATCATGGATAGACAAGCTGTTACAATCTTTCCAGCCCCTATTGATGCTGCAATTTAAAAAAGCATATTCTAAGCTTGTTTTGTAACTTACATGTGTGTGGAACACGATCTCCGTAGCCAATTGTAGCAACTAAACAATTTGAATAGAACATTTGATCGTTAAATGAAATTTCTTACCGGTTACAATACCAAACCAAAGTGCATCCGCATAAGATTCAAATTGTCTGCTTCCATCAAAAATATAATCTCTTTCAGCCAAATAGACTAGATATGATGTGATAATAAGTACAATAAAACCCATATACATCGTCGTTATTAATTCAATTCGATGAAGATACGCTACATTAAGAAGAAGTTTCCATGAATGGGCTTTACGATCAACATGTAACATGCGTAGAATTTGAAAAAAACGAATGATTCTAAATGTTGAACGAAATTGAAATTTCTAAGAAATTTGTTTTTTTCGATTTTTACCGAAGTGCAGGTGATGCTGCCATTACTGAAAACAAAACGAAAACAAAACTAGACAATGTACATTCTACATAATCCAAATAAGAAGATAAAAAACCTTATCGATGAAGTCTCCCGTGAGATGAAAAAGTATAGACCCAAAATATACATTAACAAAAAGATATCTAGAAGATTGTTGTCGTTTTTTTTCAAGAATAATTACTCATTAGATCAAATGATTAGATTTCCTTATTTGTTTTCTTATGACATTGCATTTTTTATGCTTGATTTTACTTCGCTTAACATTATTACAATTCTCACCTTTGATTTATCTTGAAAATGAGTTTCTTCTACTTATTCATTATATCTCTAACGAATCTGAATGCATTCTTAGGTATCTCGGTACACTGAGAAACATTTCCGCTGATTATTTAACGCTTTCTATGTTGATCATAGATATGGTGTCACAAGTATACGCATCAATGTTTACCATTCTTTATATCTCAATTGTAAATTGTTACTTAAACAAGAACTGAAAACTGGATTTTTTCGAGTATTTACTTATGCATTCTTACTATTCGTGATTATAAAAATTTCTAATTCTTGTTGATGGCGCCCTTTGACATCCTTTTTTGCTATCAGAAAACCTCTGAGAACGGAGTCTGATGTCCTTTGTCCTCGGCATCAAATTGTTGAATAATTAGTCTTTCTATCGTTTAACATAATTACCTGGGTTTGCTGAACTGATTCGACCCGATATATGAAATCCGATGACAATCGATGAAGCAAGAACAACAAACAGATCAATCATACTAATTGGTGTTTTCATAAACTGAATTCTGCCAGTGCAACCTTTGAATTTAGCACGACAACCAGCTGACCAAACGCGTATAACATATTCTGATGCAAAGAAAATTAGTAAAACAATCTCCTAGAAAAGAATAAAAGAAGTATAATTCTTAATACGAAAGAACTTTGCTTCTTATTTATAAAATTTACCACATAAATAAATTTTTGTGTTATTTTTTCTTCATATTCGCCTATGGTACATATAACACCGATGACCAAACAGGAAAGGACAATAAGAAACCTAAAATAAAACTCAAGTTTATTTGATTCTCCAAGTTTTTTTTTCTTCTTCTAATTATATCAAATCAGCAACAACAGTTATACAAAACATGCAAAACAAAGAAAGTACATTCTCATACATATAATCAACTTACGAATATTTATTTTCATCAGTCTTGTTTTCGCACTATAAAAATTCTTTTTTTTTTCATGCTATTTTTAGAATATGTGAAAATATGCTTCCTCCCATCTACTCACTTACACTAAAAAATGATAGGTGAAACAAATCCAACCACGACTAGGCCGCTCTATATAAAAAATAATTTCGAAATATTTTTTTATCAATACCAATATGTTTGTTTTTCATACCAAGAAAGTTGTAAACTTTCTTTTGAAATATTTTCATATCCATACCGATGTACAATCCATCATCATCCGATCTCATTATCTATAAATAGACATAATCTCTGCTAGTTGTGATTTATCAAAAGAATAAAAAGAACTTAGTAAAGTTGTTTTTATTATTCAAAAAAAAAAAGAAAACCAATGATACATTATCAAACATATTGATTTATTCGATCACTACATAATTTTTCAATATCGTCTAAACTGAGATGATCGACAGCATTTTTCATTTCCTACAAAATGGAAAACAAAAATAACAAACTATTCTATTGATATGAACCAGTTTATTATTTACTTGTTGAAAAGCATTTACAAATGCTTCACGCTCAGTTGGACTTTGAATCCATTTCGATGCCAATGTATGAAGCTCATTTGTAAATGCATTATTGACAGGCTTACTTGGTATTGTTGAATGCTGTGTTGAAACGATTAAATGTAATTTTGAACCATCGACTATTTGATAATCTCGTATTAAACCATCATGTAAAGGTTTACCTTTGAGAACTATTTTTTGTTCATTTATTGGAATATTTAATTGAGCAGAAAGACGAGATTTTAACTCTTGAATTGTATCCAGGGGAGATACCTGATATTTGAATTATTTTTATTAAGACACAATAGAAATAGATCAATCAAACTCACTTTTAATTGAATTTCGGCTAATGCCGGGTTGTTAAGTACTTTAATATGAATCAACATCTAGAAATGAGCGTACATCCGCTTACATACAATTATCTATTTCTTTTATTTTTCTCTGTCCCTCTCTCTCTAACAAATATACTAAATTAGATATTGATCTCTAAAAAGTAGAAATATGTATATAGCAGAGGGGAGCAAGCACTAATAAACACAAAAACAATTGGTCAGAACAAAAAAAATCGCTTGATCAAATAAACAGAAGAAAAATAAAGCAGACACAAAATACATAAAGAGTCAGGTATTATCTCCATGACGAAGACGATCACACGATAATAAGAATGAAGGAAGAGTAGTAAAAACAAGAAATAATCAAAGAATAATATGAAAGAAAGAAAGAAGATTTAGTCTCGTTCATCGATCTGTGATAATGGTGCGACTACAGTATCACCAACGCCTTGTCGCTGTCGTTTAGCAGCACGTAATTTGGCAATGCGTGAGTTTTCTGGTGCAAGACGACTAATAATTTCATCATCATCCGCATCGGCTCGGCGTTGAGCATGATTTGCTGCAGCAACTATCGGTAAATATAATTATTTATAAAAGAAAAACCTTAGTCTTTCGTGATAAACTTACTCTCAACCTAAATACAAAAAAAAAATAAAGTAAAATTAGAGAGTTCAAACAAAATATTTTAAATTTTCTACATACACGCATTTGTTCGTAATTTTCTGCGTCAAGCATTGGACGAATATCAATTGGAGTCTCAGGTACTATACCTGTAAACCACGAACATTTAATAATCCAATCGATAGTTACACGAGTAGCTGGATCAACGGTTAGCATTTTCTGTATAATTGACTTCGCCTCTTGTGAAACATTTTTCCATTCATTTTTAGGAAATTGATATTCACCAGCTTTTATTTTTGTTTTCATTCCAGCACTAATAGCGCCTCCATGTGTAGAGAAAAATGGAGGATAACCACATAATAATATGTACATTATCACACCCATGGACCAAATATCACATGCCTTGAAGTGAGAAAAGAGAATAACAACGATTGAAATTTTAGTTTATAGAAACTATAACTGATTACTTTATCATATTTGTCGTTGGATAAAATTTCTGGTGCGACATAGTACGGAGTATAACTAAGAAAAATAAGAAATAACGATATAATTGAGAATCGATTTTTCAACGTTTTTTGTAAATTCGACGACATGAAATGTTATGAGTTCACGATTCGATGGCCTTCAGACGACTCAACACAAATAAGAGTCTTAGTCAATATCACTCATAGTTTCAAGATGAAAAGAATAATGCACCAGATTGAGATGACACAATTTGAATGGCACTATTCATTCTGGTAGGTTGCATCAGGAAAAGAAAGGGAGAAGAAGAACTTCTGACTAGTTTGAATGACGCAATATTGATGCCGACATACTTGATTTAAATGGCCTTTATTGTGTATGTTGTGAAAGAACACATTCAGTCGCATTCTCTCTCTTATTAAGATTTTCTTTTTATGAGAAAAAATAGAAATAACGTTTTTTTTCTCTAAGTTGAGCATAACTGAGACTGGAGATATTATTCATGTTATTTCACTGATCAATATTTTGTAGGAAAACTCAAGCTGTATTCTTGTAGTTAATTATGACATGAATACTTGTTTTTTTAAATAAAGTTAATATTTGATGATAAACATTGGCCTCAATATTGGAAAAGAATCGAAGATATATGTTTTGATGCACTCTTTTCTATTTCGACCTTTACCTCAAGGGCATATTGTGATTCTTCTTAACTGACTAGCACTGCATAGAAATTTTTGGTTGATTTCGTACTATGAATATAATCAATGATATCTTCATGTAGAAGTCTAAATAATTCATTTCATAATGACAATATTTTCCTACCATGGTGTGTTTAATGGACGTTGTTCATTATTGCCTTAAAAATTAAGTTTTACACCAATATATATATTCATACAAAAATTATTCTTAACCTACCTTCTTTCGCAAAACCAAAATCAGTCAGTTTCAATAGAGCTGAATCGGATGTATTTGTAAAAAGTAAATTTTCGGGTTTAAGATCACCTATAATTAGTTCATTTAAACACTAACAAACTTTCTAGAATATAATCACTCACGATGTGCCTAAAAAATACTCATGATAGGTAAATCAATAAAAAAATTCCGAATCTATCTTACCATATCCATGTTATGTATATGTGATACTGCTTTAGCAATCATTAATATAATATTTGCTGCTTCACGTTCTGTATATGGTTTATCTTGACGGTCTCGAATACGATTAAATAACTCTCCGCCTTCCATACTGAAAACAATATTTTCATTATGCAATTCGATGTAGAAAAATAAAATCAACGAACCATTCCATGACTATAAGTAAACATCGATTTGATGCGTACATATTTTCCTGTTATAGAAAGAAACAAAATGTTAAAATCTTCACAAACATTTGCTGGAAAATTTCGACATACATATACATCAAGTACTTTAACAATATAATCACATCCATCACAAGCTCTTTTATGTAAAGTAACTTCACGGCGAGCTTTATCGGAATCTTTCAAAATCTACAGTGAATGTAAGAAAATGTTTTATTCGAAAAAGCAAAAACTTGAAAAAAAATCACGTTACTTTCAATGCACATTTACGTCTTGTAGCACGATGCCAACAGGTAAGAACTTTACCATTAATACCAACACCTAATGATTCTTTTGATACTTCATACTCATCGGTAACCGCATTACGACGTGTTGCAAAGGGAAATTGACGATATTTTTCCGAGATATTCAAAGACCTGAAAATATTATTTCAATTAATAATTTATGCAGGTAAATTATAATAATATTTTTTAATTCATTCTGTATAAATATATATATATATACATGTTACTCTGTTTTACTTACATGTTTTCACTTATATGAAGAGATGTTAAACCAGTGTTATCGTGTGTCTTATGCTGCTGCTGCGGTGGCGTTTTGGTTTCAACGATCGGATTCGAAGTAGGTGCATTATGATGTTCCTTTTTATGTTTTCGGAAAAGATCTCGAAGACCCATTTCAAATTATTTCTATCTTGAAAAACTATGATACTTTCGAAAATAGAACAGTAAATAGTAAAACAAAGCCAACACACGCTGTGCGAAGAGATTAACAGAAATCCATATGGTATCACTCTTACTTCATACCAATACATCACACTCGAATTATCACCTTTCTTTATGACTAAACTACCGCCTACATACCTTACTCATGTATGTCAACACAAAAAATATAAGGAATCAGTTTGGTATCTAGTACCATTACGTGTTATGCAAATGATAATAAACAACTTATTTTTCTTTTCTTTTCAAATGATAATCATATTGACGTATTCTATACACATTCGTTATCAACGCAGTTGCACTTTGTTATTCTTATTGGCTAAACGCAATTTATGCAGAACCTAATAAAAGTCGTGTAAATATCACACTTAGATACAATAAAAAGGCGGAATTGATGTACTAGACGAAACATTTTCTCATTACCTTACATTGATTATTGGCGCACACTTTCGAAATATTTAAAAAAATAAGTGATAAGGTGTCAAAATACGAACAGTCTGCATCAACCGTAATTCTAGTGTATCACTTTATAGAGAAAAAAAAGAAAAACAGAATCCGACGTGGGATTAATAATTTTGCCATCAACAGCAGCAGCAAGAAATAAACTTTTTCTACCGTCCTTTCAATCATCAAATCAGGTATAAATATTTTCTTTTCAATAAAAGACAACGATGTTTATTTGTCATACTTGATTTCAATCATTGCTACCTACTTTTTACTCGACGACGTTTTTTTGTCTGCCATAAGAATTGTTGTTAAATAATTGTTTCGAACAAAGAAATAGAATCAAATAAAAAATCTAAAGGTAACCATATGAGTAATGAAATGTTTAAAATGATTTGTTTGTGAAACAACACTATGAAATTTTTATTCTGCTACTAATCATTTTTTTTTCTTCCGTGTTTCTATACTTTTAAATGACACCAAAGCAATAAAAACAACAAACGAAAGGAAAAAAATAGAACAAACATAATAATGACGAATGAATGATCAAATAAACACGAGTTAGTCCTATATTAAAATCGTGATGAATAAAAAGAATAAATGAAGTGTTTTAATCGAAAGATCAAAATATGTCAACAAAATCGAATAAAATACAAAAATTTCAAGACGATAGCGCTACGATCGTTGTAGCTATTTTAAACCAATGAAAACATCGCTCGTCAGCTGCTTGTCTTATGCTATCACATCGTGATTATTTATTTCGTCTAAATATTGTAATTTTATCAGTTAATCAATTGTTGTTTTTAGCTTTTTTTCATAAAAGAATGATGGAAAAAATAAAATAACTAGATTTACGGATTTTAGATATTAAAAATTTATTTTTGTTTATGGCAGAATTAGAACGTCCACGAACACGCCCGGACAAGGTAGACTTTAAGAAACATGTTATGCATTAATTTCTTTACAATTGAATTTTCTTATCTATAGAAACAAGTAAAAGAAAGAACTGTAGATGATGAAGAATTACAATTAGAAGATCGAATACGTGATTTGAGAGAATATTTTGACGAAAGAAAAGTAATTTTATTGCATAGAAAACATATTTATACTAATGTTGTCAATTCTTTAAAAAAAATTAGAATCAAATTACGACTGAAACTGTAAACGATGGCAATGTAAATACTGAAGCATCCTCTACTGATATTGAATCAAGTCATGTACATTCAGAACATATTATTCAAGAAGCGGCAACGAATTCAGAAATAAATTCAAACGAAAACAATGCTGATACTAATACAACTACACAAGAAATTGTTATCGACACTGAAAAGAATATAAATGAAATACCCATTGTATATGATCAAACTTTAGTCACTGAAGAAATCAACGAACCTTCTGTAACGACCAATGATTATAACAACGTAATAGTCGAAAATAGAACAGTATGTATATCACTCTAATAGGCGTACAGAATTTATTTCGTTAATCTTTGGCATTTCAGTAGTAAAATATCTTTAACATATATAGATGATATATCAAATGAATCATCAACTTAAAGTATTGATTTTCATTCAAATCACTTCCATTGCCAATTAATACTTTAGATTAAGAAAAACAGACGTCTTCTTGTGGTGTCCATGCGACATAAAAACTAACCTGAAAACATATTGTATCCTTATGTGTAGGATCTAACTCTTCTATCAATTATATCTTGTCTAATATGAAAGTGGGAATTCTCAGGGCTTATGAAGTCTAGAAATAATTGTGAACTCATTTCCAGGAGACCTTTGCAATAAAAAGCACGAACACTAAGACTACTTTGATCCAAAAATAATCATTAAAGTTCCAATGTTTTTATTTAATAGAACAAGTTTGCTATTATATCCAACATAGTTTTCGTTTGTTTTTGATTAACAGGGGAAGATTTGAAAGAGAAAGTGTCCCAACACTAGAGAGAAACAGTTCTGCATTATGGTTTTTTCAGGAAAAAATATATTATTAGTTAGAATTTGTAAGGGTTTCTTATTCAATTAAGAAAATTTTTTTTTGCTGCTTTCTTGTAAATAAATATGTGAAAAACAGATTAACGAGAAAAAATTAGTTTTTCTAGTCGTAACTTTTTACATTCGTAGTTTCTAATTTCAAAGTTAATGTTCTTGCAAAAATTATTTCATGGTTTGCCTATCACTCATCATCGCTATCGTCATAATTGTTTTGAATGCATATAATGATATTGCGAGCTACTGCTCTTTCTGGACGCATGAAAAAATTTTGAACAATATCATCTAAATGAAAATAGATCAATGTAAAAAATAGTTCGGACTTAATGAGAAAATAAATTGATATGAAAGAGAATATAAATTAATATAAAAGAGAAAATAAATTGGTATGAAGGGGAAACTAGATGATTGCCTTTAGTAGGCTTTATTCAGTCTACAAAGTCGCAAAGAAAATTTTCAAGACGATAGCTATAACGCAAAACAATTTGAGCGGGGGAAAATCCCCTCGCTTCCTCCCCCCCCCCNGATGTTTACGATGTCATTCGGCCCTGGGGGATACTTCGATTAAGAGTAGGTGAGACTCTCACTTACAGTAAATATATAAATTAACCATTTGTATACCTCAATAAAACAATCAGTTCTGTTAATCTTCTGTTTGACACACACTCACAAGATACTGTGATCGAACCTCGGCTCCATCCAGTTATAGAATGACCTTGGATAAGTTACTAACGGCTATATTATCTCGGATCACCCATCCGATAACAAACTGATTACGTGTGACATACATTAAATAGCCCTTGTAGCTAGTATGTTGTTAGTCAGTGTGTACAGCGAGCTTAAGCAATTAAGCGCGAAGAACTCTGAGTCAGACTGATCTTCTGTCCAGAGCTACATTTAGCAATAGATGTAGGAAAAAGATCGGGCCCTTGAAATTGTCCTCGGACAACACACCGCAAGGTAGCCGAAAGGTAGGGTATTCTTCTTCTTCTGCTAATCTTCTGTGCGTTAAAGATTATAAAACTTAAGAAAAACAAATTTTTCTACTTTTTTTCCAAAAAATAGACCGTTGAATCAAACGAAGATCAATTTGAGCTAGATGCTACGAATCCTTTAATAGAAGAAGCATCTTCATCCAATTTAACTAATTATGAAAATACAGCTTTGATGTATCCTCATCTATCATTATCACTGTGGTCTCCTGCAACAGCTCCATTATCGTCATTTGATTTTGAAAATAACACAGCAATAACGGATCCATATTCAATTGAAAATTTTAATCCATCTAATTTACAATATGAACTACGTCAAACATATTTACAATTTATAAATATAACTGATGAATGTTTTCTTAGTGAACATGAAAGTTTTATTACTGATAATCCACGTAATCGTTCATCAATAACAAAAGATGATACCGATCAAAATAGTTCGAGCGATGATGACGATGAATTTTATTTTCTGATATCATCATTTTATGATATACGTACAAAAATTGATCAATTAACAAATGAATATGATGTATTACAACGTAAAATAGCTTCATTATTACCACATGTATGGTCATTTTCATGTGAGAAAATTGAAGCCGGCTCATATTGTGGTGATAATGTTTATTTGAAACGTTCAATACTTTATGAGCAAGCAAATTTTGACCGAAATTTAGCTAAAGAAATTGAAGATACATTAAAAAATTTACGTACCATTATTTATCAACAATATGTTGCATTAAAATATGAAACATTATGGTATAAAATGAAAATTGATATATATATTCATAATTTAATATCATTAAATAAACCAGCGAAAAAATTATTACATGCGATTGAAATTTTATTTAATTTTCAACGTTACCGTACACGTGATACACTGTTTTATTCGTATACAAGACAATTATTAAAACAGATCATTGATATTGTTTATAGTTATGGAAATTATAATGAAACATTATTTATTATTAATCATGTACTCCGTTGTCCACCTGGTATTCATCAATGGGCAACAAATTTCGTAAGATTTCTACTGCCGACGTCATTTGAAATTCTTTGTTCACCTATGTATATACGTTATGTTGCACATTTTCTTGCTACACTTTTATTTCCTGTTAAAAATCGTGATATATTTTTACAAAATTGGTTAGGAGAACATGGCGAACGAGTACCTGAGATGTTATCATTGAATGCAGCAAAAAGTCAACAACAATGGATGTTAATTGATGCTGATGGACATGAACGTGCAGCTTTATTACGATGGGATACATTGAATGAAGATGATCTCATTGCTTTATTAAATCAGTTTAATTTAAATTACTTAATGAAAATACTGTTCAGTTTAAATGATCAAATCAATCAACGACAACAGAATCTATCCTATGAAAATACATTAAGAATATTAGCAATATTAGATTTATTTGTTGAAATACTATGTCGTGGTTTTGATACTTATGCTGATTCACAATATAGAAATTTTCATAAGCATATTGGCAAAATGATTAGGTAGCTCATTATTTTTTTTTGTTCAGAAAAGAAACTCGAAAAATAAGTTTTTCTATAAGTGTATATACGATAGATTAGATTTGTTTTTGAATATCTATGATCTTTCATTAATTTTCGTTCTAATCTTTAGGGATTGTGTTCATGTATGTCGATATCATGTCGATGGTGTACTTCAACATTTAGATCACGATGATAAGATACGTTTAAGAGATCATTATTTTGCTTATATCTATCGGTCGGTCGAAAATATTATTCGACAATGCAGGTAAACATAAATAGTGAGAATTTAAATTTCACACGAATGAAATTTGTTTTTCATATAGAAATGTTCGCTGGAGTTTATTATCCTTGTTTGCATTATTTGACCTTCCACAATCTCTACAGTATCGTTTACTTCATCTTATTTGTTCAATACCAGATGATGAACCTGTAACCGGTAATTATAAAAATTCGATTTTTATCTATTTACAGAATAATTTTAAAATAGTTGAAACAAGTGCAGCAATTGACCAAATGTTAAATTCTTCTACGCCAAGTGAAATTCTATCACTTCTCAAAGTTCTTCATAATTTAGGACAAACAGGTGATGAATCTGGTCAAATTTCTGATGTTATTTTTTACATAACATGTCTTCATCCAATATCACGCGAATATTCAATACGTGACGGTCGTTCAATATTAGCACATTTTGCTTCATTACGGTCAACCATTATCAGTCACTTGTTGAAATTAGCATCAACACATATTGATGCTGTTGGGAAAGTTTTATTTGGACTTTTTCGTGCATTACCCATGAATATATGGATGCCAAATGATAGTGATTTATCAATAATTGAAAAATGGCTTGATGATATTTCACAATCATCAGTTGCATTTCAATTAGCGCTTCATTTAATCGATACAATGAATTGGCAAGATTTACCAGATAAACGACAACTCTGCATTCCATATACCATACATTGTGAAATGGCATTGATTTTATTAAAACTACACTTGAAATATTGTGATAAATCAGCGGCATCCAAAGAAAACCAATTACAAGTAAAACTAAAGACAAAAATAAGTTTCTTAATATGAATTTCTGTTTCTTTTATAGCTTCAGAATTTTTTTAAACTAACACAAATTAATCTTGATCAATGGATATGGACTACAGTTTTACGCTTACAACTCAATCAATCCTGCCTTTCAGTGGATTCATTTATTGATAGTATGAGTCAAGAACATGTACCTAATATGAATGACATACGACATAATAGCTCAACGGATAGTGGAATGTCCGATGAAGCTATTAATGATATTCGACGTGCTATTGACCAGCATCACAATCAGATTGCATATTACATATCATTTGGTCTTGATCAACCTGGCGCTAGGTTAGTTTTCATTTCGACACCGGAGACCATCTTAAGTTAAAATCGATAAAAAAGAAACAAACCTGAGATAATAATTTTTATCAATCCATACGATCTGCAAAAACCTTTATTGTTCATATTAATTCATGAAAAAAAAATTTTTTTTTAGTGCTACTGGTTTCTTTGAAAAAGGTATTGAATATTTATGTCAACTTGTACAGAATGGTAAATATTCCGCAGCGATTCGAATTCTTCACGATATGTCTGGCATTTTGATACGTAGTGCCGATTATTTAATTGAACATGTTCAGTAAGTTATGAATGCTCTAAAAATTGTACACGAAACAATAAAAACTAAATCGGGGGTTTATCTGTGCAGTAGATCAAGTGATTTGCATTGTATTTCATGCAATTCTATCTATGAGAGATTCGCTTTGTCTTAAAGAGCGTAAGGAAAAAGACCACATTCCAGAATTTTTCTTTCCAAAATAGAAATAATCCTCGTTACTATCCCAGTCTCATTTGATTTGAAATATCATGTAAGTCGTTTGAATTATTGAGAAACTATTTGTGTGCACTTTGAGAATATATCTTAGCTATTTATTTTTGACAAATTTTATTAATTAGATTTATGAATACATTAAAAACATTGATCAATACATCTGACGCATCGATGTCCTTATTAAAAACAGCATCATCATATATTATTCAACAAAGATCTTTCGATGAAACAGCAAATACGAAACTATTAACAGCAGCCATACTTGATTTACTCATATGGCTAGAAGACAATCCCAAGTTTCGACGTTTAGTATTATTACTTTGGTTTAAATTATTAACAGCATTGAAAGATTGGAATCGAGACAAGTAAATTAACAAAATAAACAGAAAAAAATATGTATGAGATTCTTGTTTTAGTTCAATCCTATTCATCCTTGACAATATTCTGGCACATTCATTTGTACATGATGTTATGAATAAAGAAGTTACTGATCATTTATTTGAATTAGCTGTTGTAAGTTTCTTAGTATTGGTTGCAGAAGATACTATTCTATGACATCCGGAAAGCTTCAGATGAATCGATAATTGAATTAAAACAAGGAATACTCAAAATACTCGTAGCAATGTTATCAGTTGTTTATAAAAATGCTTTTATAATAGACGGACAGCAGAGAGAGAGGGGGAGGGGAGCTCAGTTTGATTACAATTTTCTCTATATTGCATGTTGGACTTTTTCATATATGCCAGTTCCTTCTTTTGAAATGTATTGTGGTAATTAATTAATTGTATAATCGGCCAGAAAACATTTTTGATTGTTTCAATTTAGTCGGCATTAAATCCAAGGCAGAATCCACAAGTAACACGTTCAGGCTTTCTATCATGGATCCCATTGCCCTCAGCCGTAACTTCATCGCAAACATATTGGTCATCATTATCAATCGATTCTTCTCTTCTCTCGCGTTATCCAATCGTTAGTTATTATTTTTTAAATGCTGAAAGTTCATTTGAAATCGATCAAAATGTTCTTGTTGAATTAAAAGCTGAACTTGAATTAAATCCAACCGGTAAAGTTGATCAAATTTGGAAGGTTTGCTATTTGAACTATTGACATTTTTTTTTTCTGAAGAAAAACATTTTATATCTTTGTTTCAATTAGAAATTAATTCAGCAACGACATTATCCATATATTCCTCTAACAAGTTTATCAATCTATCGTTGGGGTACAATGGCATGTGAAATGCCAGTAACGCATACATTATTACCGCTTGTTTGGGAAAAATTCTTTACTATCTATTTATCTAAACATGATAATTGTCTTCATCGTGTTGGCTATCGTTTATTTGAAACCCCTGCTCAAACAACATTTCTTAAACAAATGAAACGTTCATTATGTCAAGCATGTGAATATTATTCTTCTTCAACAACAACAAATTCACCGTATGCAAATCAATTATCAAACTTCTATCAGTCATTATCGTTATGGATTGATGAACCACGTTTACATGATCCACAACTAAATATTGTTTCATTACCAAAACAATATGATAATGAACGTTTAGAACATTTATTCAATACTGACTATCGTATATTTGATATAAAATGGCTTGCATTAGTTGATTTAAGACAAATATATGAAACATTAATTAAATTTACAAACGAATTATGGTCAAGGCAAAAATTAATCGATGATAATCATAATCGAAGTTCAGCAATAAATCGAAATAGATCAGTAATGACATCATCACAAAAACTTGTTGATCTTGTTTCAAATATTCAACGTCCAATAATAAATTCGAAAATAGCAGTTGTAAATACCGAGCAATTATCGGTACCAAATCAACAAGCACTACCAAAAGATCAAAATGAAATAAAGATTTTATTTGAATCAGAATTATCGAAAATTACCAATTGGGTACAAACACATTTTCAACGACATGAAAAACAAATTGAACTTGATCAAACATTAATGAGTTTACTACCGTTACTATGGAAAAATGAATTTCAAGAGGTATTTTAATCTACTGTCTATGACTAAAATTTAGAGAAAAGCAATAAAATAAATCGATTTTAATGAAGTAGAAGTATTGGAAGATACACAACTAGCTATGTGCTTTCAAAGAGCTTAGATTAGTTGTTGTTTTTTTGTACAAAATTAATAGATTTTAATTTCTTGAAAATGCTATGAAACTATAAGGGTGATTATCTAAATGAAAAACAAAACAATGGATTAAAATCTTGCAATTAAATTAAACAAAATCATTTATACCTCTTCTTTTCGTTTTTTTTAGCAATCTATTCAAGCTTCTTGTCAAAATGTTATAAATCCTGTTCATCAATGTACACGTCCTGCATACATAATTGTTCGTTACAAATCTAAACAGCAATGTCAAAATTCGAATCAACGCCTTGAAATAATTTTAAACGAACATAAACAATTATTAACTGATGCATGCCGTTCATGTGATATAGACATTTGTCGTTCAGTTGATTTACTCATACAGATAGTTGAATATTTAACACGACAATTATCATCAACTTTTCTCAATGAAAATCAAACTCTAACGATCATCGACATCGGTACACAATTATTTTATTCACTATTGTTAGTTTATAATGATAAGCACAGTGAATATATGCAACCATTATCTGAACGATTAGATTCTCTATTTGATACACTGGGTGAAATATTTGTGAAATCAAATCTTCGTCAACCGCAAGTTATATTAGAATATATTGTTTTAAATCGTCCGAATATATCACGTCTTATACCTTATTTTAATCCGAATTCGTTAATGCAGTCGGAAAAATTTATTGATATCTATAAAAAATTATCGAAAATGTTTACATTTGTTGAATATACACCCTATTTGTTACAAATGTTTCGAAAGTTTAACGTTAAACAATGGTTTGAAAATGCATCGAATTCCAAGCCACGTTTAGAATTTATCGATGCATTGTTTAGTCATTTTCGTGCATTGGTTGAAAATTATACTTTAGCTGCTAAACGCGACAATCCCCCTGGTTATGATGAGCTACCATTGATTGAACAAACGAGTCAATTATTTGATGTCTCAATAGGTCATATGATACAAGTATTAAATTATTCATATCCATCGCAAATCGGTTATTTATTTCGTCATATGATTGAAAGTATACAAATAATGAGAAAAAAGCAAAAAATAATTCAACAACAGAAAAACTCTTTAGCACCGTTAGAATTTCAACAGTCCATTGAACGTGGACTTTTGCCAACGAAAGTTTTATCAGAATTTCTAGATCAAGTTCATTATTTAGAAAGTACTTCTACAACAATTACACTTGGAAAACAACAGATAGATGAAATGATTCATTGGCTACAATCATTTGTACTTAAACAAGCCGTAAGTATTATTTTTTTGAAACGAGAAAGAGCATCTTCAGGATGATTGAATTTCGAGCTAAACTTTTATTGATAGATAAACACTCGCGATACGCCCACGGGAAAAAACTGAGACACCTGCTGCTCTTGGAAAAAATGTGAAGTACTACAGGGATTTCTCTTTTCTTTCCTTGTCTACGATATTTACTAGAAGAATTAATAACAATGTCATAGTGACTGTACATCAGATGATAAATCAAGATTTTATTTCGGTCATTTAGGTGGGGAAAAAAACAGGTTGTTTTGAAAAAACGAATGTCTGAGGAAACTTAAGAAAGAAACGTCTTCTGAGATCGATGAATTTGAAACGTATTGCAGAGTTTTACAAAGGTTTATATTTTTAAATTTAAGAGAAAATAAATGAAATCGAATTTTCTAATGTATGACATGAAAATTTTCTAGGAGGAACAAAATGATAAACTTCTAACTCAATTATATACATCATGGCGACCGTGTTTAAATGAATTGACCCGTATTTATTCAATAATGTTAATTTTAAATATGCAAAAACGTCGAAATCATCATGGTATAAATATATCTCAAATGTTCGAGCAAATTCTCTTACTATATAGTCCATTTATTGATCAAACATATGCGTTATTTTCTTTAACTGAATGGAAAACGGTAATCGATCATCACGGTGATATGTTGACACGATTGATAAAAACATTTATACAATTATCCGAAGAATTATTTAAATATCTTAATGAATCATATAAATATCAACAAGAATTTTTTCATTGCATGTTTCAATATTGGTATAAAATTGTTAAATGTTTAATAACAAATGAATACACACATTCAATACTTGATATATATCATCGATATTTACCACGGCTATCATGGACAAATTTTCGATTGACAATAGAATGTCTATTAATATTTGATGAATTAATTAATGCAAATAATGCAGAAAATAATCCATCGGCATCATTATATGAATTTATTATTCATATATTATCTACTATTGATATACATTCATGGATGATTGAAAATGATGAAAATTTAATTATGTCATTAGTACCAATTCATTTTCGATTATTGGTTAATATTTTCTTAAGTCCACAAGCGAAATATACACAAGTAAGATTTAGATTAGAAAAAATCGTAGTCAAATATTGATTTTTTTATATGTTTTAGAATAATGATAATTTAAGTCGTTTAGCAAGTCAATGTGAAGTCATTAATTGGAGTTATTTGGATTATGATACATATGTTAGTGTTACCAATTCGATTATGTCAAAACTTGATCATGATTTTATTCTTGCACCAAGAGCTTCGATTAATGGATATTTAAATAGGTTTGAAAAATTATTTTTGGTTCAAATATTTTTCTTCTTCTTCACGAAATGAATGTTTAACTGAGTGTTGAAAGTTAGAAGTCATATGAAAACCAAGGGGCTCATTTTTTCTATGAATATTTTCTACGAAGTACAATCACAAAGAATGATCAAGTAAACGAGCTGTTGTTTGGAAAATAGATTGAATGTGTTGATTTGACTCAGACAACAGATGAAAAATCTCAACAATGAGATTAACTCGAAATATTTAAAACAAAAAAAAAACTAAAACTAGAGTTTTGTGTTCTCATTGTTTCACGTTTTTGGGGTAATGCGACTAAAAAGCAATAGAATGCGAGACTTCTATTGGAGAAAAGTACGATCTTTAGAGATTTGAAAGCTGCTACTCATAGGTGAAATAGGAGTAAAATGTAGAAAGAATATGCCTCTTTATCTCGATTTGTTGATATAAACAGTTTGAGATTGATAATTTATCTCCTTGTTTGATAATAGCATAATATTACTCAAGAACAGTAACATTTCTATTGAACATAAAATTCAATCTGCGATTTACTTTTGTCTTCCAATAGAATTCTTCGTTGTGCTTCGGAATTCAATACTTCATCACTTTTTACTGATCGGGTACGTGCGAAACGGTTATGTTATCTTCGTTTAATGGAACAATATTTAATAAATGCTAAAAATCAACATAATGAAGATGACTATCGGTTAACATTAGTTAACTTATTAAATGATATTGAATCTTTATCATTGCAAGGAAAACTTTCTATGAACGATGAACTTATTGATATATTTATTGAATTAATACGATTTCTCAATGTAAATTCATTCGGACAAACAATTTTAACATCATATCAAAATTATTTTCTCGATTGGATACATCATAGTCAAAATTCTATTACAATGTTATCATTATTTAGTTGCGTATGTCGAACATTAAAAGATCGCAATAGAAAAGTTTTATTCTTAGAATCGATTCTTTATATTTATTTTACCTACGATCAGCAACGTAGTTGGTCAACTATATTTAATTTATTTCAAGAAAATGAAGATTTAGCTAATATGAAAATTGATGATTATATTCAAGTCTGTTGTGAACATAGTGCCTTTTTAGTATTATATCTCATTTCTGAGTATGAATTAACACATCCTAAAGAACTAAATAATGAAAATATATTAAATAATGAATTAAAATATCTTGAAAAATTAGTTGAACTATTGACAAATGGAAAATTACGCGTTAAATATGGTGAAGAAGAACGTACTTTATTAATAATAATTAAAATAAATCATATAATTAAACATCAATTAGACTATGGGAAAAGTACTGATGTTTTATTAATGCGTCCAGTAAGAAATTATGCAAATTGGCTTTTGGCACTTGGAACAGATAATAAAGATTCTGCTTATAGTGGAATATTTGCTATGATTGGAATCGGAAAAAGAATTCAATATTCTCTCAGGTAACAACGAAAAACAAAAGTTAAATATTTTGCATCGATTTAATCGGTTGACCGTCGTAACGTCGATAGGAAAAATGTCGAAAGAAAAAAAATATCGAAAGGAGAAATGTCGAAAAAATCATATTGACATGAAACATTGTCAGTTAATATTTTAGAGAATTGTAAATAATATAATGTATGTTTTGTTGTATGAAATTAAGCTGAAATGTTAAGGGTGAGAAAATTTTTTTTTTAAATGTTATTTTTTCACGAGCTTCACGGACCTCAAGTTTTTCTTTTCCTGGAAGTTGACTATGATTGCAAACAGTTTTCATCAATCGATTATTTGAATCAGTATGCACTTTAGCTGCACAATAATTAATAGTGCATATATCCAATCTCTTTATTCGTTGTTGTTACTTTATTTTACTTGTTTCAATAGTTAGTCATCCCTATCAATACTGACTAAAATTCTACACTAGTAAAATTATAAGAAAAAACAATGAAGTATATGTGGTTACAATCGCCATATACCTGAGGCATCATTGTTTTTTATTTTTCACTTTCGGCATTTTTCCTTTCGATATTTTTCCTTTCGACATTTAATCTATCGGTAAAGAGAAGAAAATCAGAATTACACCGTTTTCTGCAGATGAAATTGAACGGCTAATTAAATCGTCGATGAGGTATCGCTGCCTCAAAATTTATAGTTTTCTGTTCATTAACTAATAAATAATCTGTTGTTAACTTCTCTTTAGTTGATATCAAAATCAATGAGACTAGTACTTAAAATTATTTATTCAGTGATATGAATAATGCACAGCTACATCTCCATACTCTAAAATAATCTATATTGTTCATCGGTTTACTAATCTTAATCAGTTAATAACCGATAAGGACCATCATTAGAAACGAAACATACCAAGTCTAGATCAATCAACTAGGACCCAGTTTTTGAGATATCGGATTAGTAGTTCTCCTATGTAGAAAACTAATGAACCACACTCATACCATGAAAGTTGTTCTATTCAGATTATTTCGTTTTTGAAAAGTCTTCTTATAAAATAGACAAGTCGCATTAAGTTAAGCCTACCGTTACTCGTGGTATGTGATTAAATAGATCGAACGCAGTGCAATATAGTGTCTGTCTTTCCTTCAAAATTGATTATCTTACGAAACTTATTTTCATTCTGCAAAAGAATCATCTTACCTCTATTTCTCTTTTTCTAGGTTTCGTTTATTTATTAAATTAATTGGTATTATGCAATTACAACAATTAACTGATGAACCATGTAAAATTCGTATTGACTCGAATGATCGTCAACCTGATCTGTCATTAGCAAATAATGCAATACTGAAACAAAATTTAACAAGTTTAGCTTCATCAACAACAATAAATGAATACAGTGATTTAAAAAGCGAACTCACTCATTGTAACAGTGAATATATACAACGTGCTGATGTAACTTTTTTTCATATTTCTGATTTGATTAATTACCTATGTACACATCTATTTGCTGATCTGCCATATTTAAATTATGTATCTAGCAACGACTCTCGATAATAAGAAGTGTATCCTCCTTTTTTTTCATATCTGTATATTTCTTTGTTCTGTTTGTAATTATCAGTCTCTTTTTTTTACATATATAACGGCAAAAATGCTTCACTGTTTTTTTTTTTCTTTTGTTTTAATACTCGTATATACATATATATGTTGCAGGAGAAATTAAAATTCAGTAGAATTTAAAATTCTACTAGTAGAAATTAAAATTTTAATCTCTACTAGTATAACTTGAAATTGCCGGTTATTTTAATTTCTCCTATAGTAGAATTTTAAATTCTACTAGACACTTTTATTATAGAACATATTTTAATTTCTCCTATAGTAGAGATTGAAATCCACGTTTTACATTAATGATTAGTACATAGAATAAAGGAAAGAAAAAGGATTTAATTGTTTTATCTAAGATACACGTATCAGTATCGAAANATCCTTTTTCTTTCCTTTATTCTATGTACAAATCATTAATGTAAAAAATGGATTTCAATCTCTACTATAGGAGAAATTAAAATATGTTCTATAATAAAAGTGTCTAGTAGAATTTAAAATTCTACTATAGGAGAAATTAAAATAACCGGCAATTTCAAGTTATACTAGTAGAGATTAAAATTTTAATTTCTACTAGTAGAATTTTAAATTCTACTGAATTTTAATTTCTCCTGCAACATATATGTCGGAGTTGACTCTTAAATTTTAAAGTCAACTAGGATGGAGCTAGTTGACTTTAAAAGGCAACTGGATTTTAGAGTCAACTCCGACATATATATATATTTATATTCAAACAATCATATCGTGATTGTTGAAGACATTCAACAATAATGTCGAACGTTATCTTTACGTATAGAGAAAAATAAACTCTTTCTTCGTATACATTATTGCTGTTACATAAGAATAGAAGCTAGTTGAAGATACAAGTGATGTATCATTCACATCTATTCCGTGATAAAACTCTAAAAATATAGGACGATAGAAAAATATAATTTTAAAGCTCCGGTCCGTATATTTGATATCTGTTTGACTCATTCGCTCTGATACTACTATATGAGACTCGGTGGTTTTATCTTTTTTTTCTTATTTCAACCAATACGACTTCCTAGAAAATAAAATTTGCATCTTCTTACAAGAAATTTATTTCAATATTTTATTTATTTGTTCGAATATTTTACCAAAGAAAATATATTGAAGAACAGTTTACTACTAATTTCAACATATAAAATATTTTCGATTAGTATATTTTCAAATGCAATTGATTTAAAAATTAAATCTATCATAGAATTGCTGACTAAAATGTAGGAAAAGATTTCACAGATGAGGGTATGAAAAATATTTTAGCCCACACCCCTTCTAGAAATATGATAAGGTATTCCAAAATAATTTCATGCACCTCCTTTGTGAATAATCATTTATTGACTGAAAAACTTTTTGTTTTGTAGTATAATCTTCAGATATGACTGTTGGTGATGGAGATAAAAATTGGTTTCGAGAAATAAATCCTAGTTTTTGGCCTGGTCAAGCATTTTCACTTGAAATTGATGAAGTTCTTTATCATCAAAAATCAAAATATCAGGATGTTCTTGTTTTCAAAAGGTAAATAATCCGATTTCTAGATTATAAATCATGTAATTATGTTTATTTTTCGAATTTCCAGCAAGACCTACGGTAATGTGCTCGTATTAGACAATTGTATTCAGTGCACAGAACGTGATGAATGTGCTTATCAAGAAATGTTGGCATTCCTTCCTTTATTTGCGCATCCAAATCCAAAAAAAGTATAGTGATATTGATAAAATTTTACAAGAATGTTTTTTATAATAGCCTAACCATTCTTTTTAGGTACTAATTATCGGTGGAGGTGACGGGGGTGTTCTACGTGAAGTTGTTAAACATCCGCAAGTTGAACAAGCTGTTCTTTGTGAAATCGATCAAGTATTCAATTTTGTTTGGTGCCATAAGTGAAAAAAATTAACCAATATTTTTATTTGTAGGATGTAATTGATGTTAGTAAAAAATATTTACCTAACATGGCTAAAGGTTTTTCTAGCCCAAAAGCAGTCATTAATGTTGGTGATGGCTTTGAATATCTTAAAAATCATCGAAATGAATTCGATGTTATTATTACAGATTCATCGGATCCTGAAGGTAATTATTTATTATTTGAATTTAATTCATTGATGCAAAAGCAATATTGTTTTTAGGTCCAGCCGAATCTTTATTTCAAGAATCTTTCTATTCCTTATTGAAATCAGCTCTTAAACCACCGCATGGCATTATATGTTGTCAAGGTGAAAGTATTTGGCTGCATTTAAATTTAATCAAAAATATAATCTCATTTACTCGTAATGTTTTTCCAACTGTTGCCTATGCTTTTGCATCAACACCAACGTATCCAAGTGGTACTATTGGATTTATTCTTTGCAGTCTTGACAAGGTAAAGATACTTATGTAAAAAAATATATATTGCAATTCATATTTTATGCTTTTTTAATTCTATTAGGACAAAAAGTTAAATGAACCTGGTGACGAAAAATTAATCGAACAAATTGATACATGTTTTTATACACCTGAAATGCATCGTGCTGCTTTTGCATTACCTGCCTTTGCTAAAAAGGTGAACAATTTTGAATAATACAAGATTTGTGTACGAAAATGAATTTTTTTTCTTCTTTAGGAACTTAATGATACAAAGCAATAATACAATAGCCTCAAAGCGGTCTTGTGCATTTGAATCATTCCGTTTTGCTAGTTCTATCCGAAAATAAAATAAATGTGAAAACTTCGGATTTCATCCGAGAGTTATGTGTACTGCAAAAAGTACATGGGACATATCATATGAGTCATTCTAGAATGTCTGAATACCAAAATTATCATGAAAAACTAGGCACTTTGGTTTCTGGATGCAGTTTTTGGGCATTTTGAGACGTTTCTCAGGCGATTTTTTGTTAGAAAGCTACAATTTAGTTCAAAACTAGTATCAGATTCGGAATCAGCGTTAAAAACTGAGTCGATTTATATATGTTGTGGATAATTCTGAGAAAAGCTTTTTTTTTGAAAAATCTCTGTACTCCCCCTCAGGGATGGTCTGATCAAAAAAGACAATTTTTTCGATAACTCAGCCATTTCTTGACGGATCCTTCTCATCTTCGAACTCGACCTAGATATTGATAAGACAATTCTGTGTACAAAATTTCAGCTCAATCGAATGTAATTGTGAAGAGCTATCGAATAAACGGACGGCCGGACACACTGATCGATTCTATAGTGTACCCACTTTTTGAGTACACAAAAAGAACTTATCATAGAATTTGAAACAAAAAACAGTTAATTTGTCTATTCATATATTGTTCATTGTACTAAAATACCACGTTAGATCTAGATAAAATGACATCGATTGGGCAAGACTCAATACTTTCTCATCGAAAGTGATAGCTTCTATAGTTGTTTAAAATTTGCGTCGAAGGCCCTGCTACTTCGATTAGATAGCAAAAAGAGACTCATCCACCTTATCTATATTTAGAATAAAGGTTCGTGCCACGTCATCTATGGATTGCTAATTGTAGCTGATATTTTCTTCATCGTATTCTGATTCAGTAGCCCAGATAACAAATATTATTAATGAATGATTCACTTTCAAATAAATATTTTTTTTGGAGATTTATTAATAACAGTCTGATAGATAGATAATACTATTTGATTGTCTTATTCTTTTAAAAGAATATACACATCAGTTTGAAATATAAACAACAGAGTGATAGATGATATGTGATAAGAATTTGAATGAACATAAAATGACTTATTATAATGTATCAAATTCATAGATATAGACTTTCATAATTATGTTATATTAGGTAACTTCTCAATCTGATGTGTCATTTTTAACGTTTCTTCTGATTTGAAGGGGAAAAAAGACTAACTGAATAGTAACTCATGTTTCTATCTCGATGTAAATCTTATCGCATAAGCTAATTACATTTGACAGAATAAGTAACAATATTCATTGATGTATATGAGAAAATGTTCGATGTCTGTTTCTAAATAACATGTATTAAATATCATCATTTGACAGATTGCTCAAATATTTATTTATTTATTTTTTATACAGTTAAACGTATGATACTAACTCAGATCAAAGAGGATCAATCAGAAGCGTACCATTTCGTCATGAAATCTAAATCAAACGTCCCTCGTTCATCACAAAACGAGAAGAAGAAAAATAGAAAGTAGCTTCTTATTATTACAGTCATGTCCATTTAAATACAAAATTTAATGCGGCTCCATTTAATCCGTTCGATAGAATGTGATATGTAAACATTGTAAGTTTCTTTTTATGTTATCAAAATTCATCATCTTATTCAAATATATACGACTTACGAAAAAAATTCGTCTATGCTCGTTAAACAAACACCTCACCCTGTTGACTTCTTCATACGAGAGGAAATTAATTTTCAATCAAAGTAAAATCATCGCTATTCCTGTTCAAAACAAAAAAGAAGCATTATCAGCTTAGTTCGTTCAATATCCGGTAATAGTGTTTTAGCATAGATATCGTTTCATCTCTAACCGAAACAATCAATGACACCTCCTTTATTAAACAAAATGTAGAGAAGAAAACCAAAAACAAAATAAGAAAAATTCCATTGAAAACAGTTATAGACAAACGTAAGCAGCTGCACATCACTAAAATACAGAAAAATATAGTGTAGATGTTCTTTTTTGTGTAATACTATAATCATACCTAAGGAGAAGAAAAACAAATAAATCTATTATCACAGTTTCGACGAATAAAACTATTCAAGTTATCTTATTTGAAATAAACTACTGTAGATAATAGTAAGTAACAATATTGTTACCCGATTTGAATTATGATTGAAACCTTCAAAAGAAAAAAGAAGAGAAAGTTTACTAGGAGAATAATTTTAGACCACTTATTGGTTGATATGCTTATGATTAATATTTTAAGAGTACCTTATTGTATTTCCAGGATATTTGGAAACAGTTCATTAGAACGAATTGAAATTTTAAGCATAGATAGGTCTAACAATTTTTCTAGAAGCTAATGAAAATTTTCTGAATAATATTTTTTATTTAAAACAAAACGACGATATCCAACTGAAATAGTGAGTAGTATATATGGGCAAAAAAAAAACGCTTTAACTTAATCGAATGTATTAGATCGTATTGATAGGAGAGTTCCTATACTTTTCTAACTTAAATTTGCTTTTCTTTTGGAGTTTTCTAATGCAGAAAATATCTCATAATGCACTTAGTCGATAGATACTACTTCGGGCTATAGAATTTCTGCAAAACCAATTCTAGATCACGACGATCGGAATATCCTTTAGGTGGCGGGTAGTCGTTTGAATTCATGTCAAATTAGATTGATTGGTTTTTGATCATTCTTCATGTGTTTAGTACCTGCACGACCGGAACTGTTTCATCTATGATCTTGCACTGTTTTTCATCTACTCGCCTTCTCATCTGCTAATTCTATTTGATCTATTTATTCTATTTTTATCTCTTCACATTGCAACCATGAGACTCGATATATAATGTAAACAAAACAAGGCAAGTTATTGTAGGTTACCTTCTGATGAAAGTGTCATCATTCTTAAACTTTCTGTTGAATAAGGTACTGTTACGGATTCTGTAGATTTTGTGCGTTGATATCTTGTTGTACTTCTTTCTGTTGTTGTTGTTGCTGTCGTTGTTGTTGATAGATCAATTAATTGGATACTTTTTGAATTAGTCCCAACTAAATTTGACGCTACACATGTATATTCACCTTGATAGTTATTTGTAAAATATGTAACAATTAATTCTGATACAATATCATTTTCAGTATGATAGATGTGATAATTATAATTAAATCGGTTTTTATCTTTTATCCAATAAACTTTTCCAGCTGGATACATACTAACTTGACATTTAAGACGAATTTCATTCGATTCTGAATTAACGAAAACATCTCTATCTAATATTTTTGTTTCGTTGATAAAAATATTTATTTCGGGTGCATATTGTATTGTCAATTGAAATGAACGTGATACATCGGGTGGATAACCATTACTTGCAATGCATTCATAACGACGATTTGTATGACGAGATATATTAAAAATTGTCACCTGATTTTGTTCACTAATAACTAATAAAATGAAAAAAAAAAAGAAACCTATAGAATATCGAATAGGTCAATCATTGTATTGTTATTCTTTTTTTATAGACATAAAGAAACCTTTGATTATGCGTCTTGTCAACTGTTCAATTAGACGCTATTATTTTTCCAATGTATATATTGTTTTTAGACAACAAAAAATGAAAATTTTGATATTCAATCAAACACAATGAACAATGCGAATAGTATGACTTACTTTGAACATTATCAGATTGATGATAAGATAGTAGACGAATATTTGGTGTTGGTTTGCCGTGTGCATAGCATTTTATTGTAAAATTTGAACCTGTTCGAATCGACGATGGATATGGTTCCGTTGTTAATTCATTAATAATTTTTGGCGGAACTAAAGTTTTTTCAAAAGAATCGTCAGTTTACGTTTTTTTTATTGTTAGAAATATTTCAATTAGTTTTACCTTTAACATCCAATACTAATGTTTTATATAAACCATTATTAGTAAAACAACGATAGACACCCGCATCATCTTCGTCAATATCATCTATTTGTAAATTCCATTCTTCAGCATATGCATGTAATAATGATATTCTTGAATCACCATTAATTGGTCGATCTTCCATTGTTAAAATTGAACTATTATTTAATTTCATCCATATAACCTAATAGAGAATAAACGATTACATAGATCTTTTTTTAGTTCACATACATAGCTATATATATATATATGTATGTATGTATATAATTATTACTTTAAATGAACCGAGTTCATTATTCTTGGCGTCTTGTAATGAAACGTAACATGGTAATAATGCTCGTTTACCCACAACAACAGAAATAGTTTCATATGACTGATCAAATTTCGGTTGAAAAGGTTGATCTGTTAAAAGAATATGTAATATTATTTATTAGCTATAAAAACTCAGTGTATAAAGAATGATAAATGAGAAAGAAGAATAGATAAGCATATCTTTTTCTTCTTCTTCTTCTTCTTCTATGGAATATCATTAAAAAACAACAACAAATATGTGATCGGTTAAGATGTATCATATACATATTCTTTCAGACATCGTGTTTTAGTTTTAATCGTACATCTCTTAACAAACATAAAGACATTTTATTATATTCAATGTGCTACATTCACATGAACAATCTCTTCTTGAGAATAGTTTAGTATTAGTAAGGAGCCATAATGGACACACTTCTTTAACGGACAAACAATACTTCAGACAGAAACACTCTTCGTTTTCTTTTTCTTCTTTTTCTTCATAGTTTTCGTTTAATAAAAAGAAGCTTATCTGTTTCCTTTTTCAATGAACTTTAACAATTTAGTTTCGTTAATATTTAACTAACAACGGTCATTCATGTCGCTTGGTATCAATATAACATTGATTTCCGTTTTTTTATGTATATGTGCTAATCTTCTAGTCACGTCGAGGTGGCAAAATCATGCACATTCTTTTTTCTTCTTTTTCTTTTACATGAACTACAACAGAACCACTCTAATGTACGTTATAGCCTTTCAAAATGTTTGTTTGAAATATAAGACAAATCTGCATTATTCCGCTACCTTTAGAGATGAAATGCTAAAAGTAATTAGATAGCAAACGTGATCGTACAGGAAGAACAAACTTTTTTTTTCGATTCATGAATCTGTATAGAACGCATAGTTCTAGAAAAAAAAAAGTCAACCAAAACTGTCTTCCATATTCAAAATAATTATTTATTGTCTATAAATAAGTTTCTTACAACATACCTGAATCAATTTCATTAGATGTACTTGATGAGATTATAATGATTAATAATAGAAAGAGTAACATTGGTAAATATGTAAAGAGTTTGTTTTTATTCGATGCAAATATATTTTATGTACAGTTCGTGTTTCTATTTAATTATATTGAAAATGTATTCATGCTTCGTTAAGAAGTAGACGAGAACGAAGGAGAGAGACAGAGAAAGGATGTGGATCTTTCTCTTGATATGTGTATTGATGGAACGATTGATGAATGAAACGATGTAAAAGAGAGAGAGAGAGGAAAAAAAGGAGCAATAGAGAAGAGAGAAAAATGGATGAACTGTCGTTCTTGTGCTCCTTCTGTTCTTTCGTTCTGGCACGGACAACTGAAAAAAAAAGAAAATGAGCAATTGATGTTCATGATGATGATGATGATGATGAGTTTATATCAGTAAAGCACAGTAGTTTCTTTGTATCTCTTCGAAAATATTAAGCAATGAATTGAAAAAGGGAAAGAAAGAAAAAGAAAATATGGTGTTATATCGTTCACTAAGTAATGAACGTGAAACAAAAAATAAAAGCTCGAGCTAATCTTTTCTCATGAGAATACTAATGGTGTCATCAATGTCATAAACATGAAGTATGTGTTAATAAAATCATCGATGAACCGTAACATGTTGGACAAGTGTCTCTTTAAACTGTTGGTTAAAATAGCGTTAAAATATTCATTTTTTAACATATGGAATTCATATGAGAATGACTAGCGGATGAAGTCTTCAAAAGATGTGCTTTTCCTTATTTCATATTGGATGAATTTCTCTTCAAAAAAGCAAAACATAGAAGAGCATCTAATCATACATTTGATCTTTCCGTATTCACGCTCATCATTTTTTCTTCTTCTTGAAGTTCATAAGAATAATAAATGAGTATTTATAATAATTTGATGAACGTTAGAGTTACTCATCATTAAATGTATATTAGTAAAATATATGAGAAGTAGTTTGTTGAAAGTGTGATCATCTTACACGAGTGATTAACTTTAGGTGGCAAAAATGAGATAGATCTAGTCACAAGAGAAAGCTTATATTACACTTACCATATAGACAGCGTAACACATTTTCATTTGAATGGTGTATAGTAATGATATAAAAAAAAAAGCTGAAATGAAATTACGTCTAACACATGGATATATAGAATGAGCATCTAAATCTGCAATTGATTGATGCAGATAGGTTATAGAACAATCAAACAAACAGCTTAAAGAATCGAAGAAAAAAGAAAATTGAATGATAGTTAATATCCTTGATTTATATCGAATAAAGTATTCTCGAGTTTTCTTTCTTGTGTATTAATTGGGTTGAAGTCTAGAAAAAGTGTTCAATTTTTTAAAGCGATTATATAAATGTTAGATGCGAATAATGAATTAGAACTAGAGAATAGTTTCAACTGAACGAAGAGAAAAAAAACAATGCACTGCGTCATTTACTTGTGCATCTAATGCAAATTCAGTGTTGCCCATAGAGAAAAGATTCAATCAATTGGCTAAAGTAATCTTTATTATTATATATTACTGATACACAGAATAGATTTAATGATAGGATTTCTATTTATTTGAGGTATATGTCATGATAATATTTATTTCAATAAAATAAAAAGGCTAAATTCGATTAGATTGTCACTCGTATAATAAAATTTAATGAATTAGATTATTCTTTTTTATTAGATTGAATCCTAATATTTCTGTAATATGATGGTCTTCTCAAAATACGAATATGTCTAGATTTATTATTCTATATTTACAGTAATTCACTTTGAGATATTAATTGCTATGAAGATGATGCTAATAGAGTGAGTCTTTACCAACTGTGGTGAACTAATTGAATGTATGCCTGTATGAATATATAGTACATAGGCGTAGGTAAATTTTTTTCTTTCATGTTCTTTTTTTTCTTATAGTTATTACGATATGAGTACATGTCTGGATTTATTAATAAAACTATCATTTGCCATTGCCCTCTTGTTTCTTATGAATAAGTTCTGTAGCATTCTTTTTTTTTCATTTTAAAATCGTTCGAAATTAAATTTTTCAATAAAATCATTAAAGCAATTCAGCTATCGGTTGATGCGTCGGTTTGCATTTCTATGTGTACATGAGAACTAAAATAGTAAAATATTGTTATCCGATTTCATTCTTAGCTTAAGGTTATGTTCAACAATATAGTCATTACAACTTAATAATATTATGTGTAAAGCAAAATAGTTTATATTAATCAATAATGAACTTGAGAGAATATATCGAATTATACTTTGACATGGAAATTCCTAGTTTTTTTTTCTGTCGCCTTTTCCTTAAGAAATAGAATCACATTTCAGCTATTGAAGGGAAATAAACCAATTATTCATTTAACGTGTGAGTCCACAATTTTAGAGTAATACAAGTAGAATATATTTGCCTTTGTTTGAACCTAACTATATTTCTGAAAAATATTCAACCAAAAAAAGGAAAAAAGACTATGTAACATAGAAAGATTTCAATTGAATGATCTTTTTTTCTTCTTCTTAACTTCTAAAATGTATACGAATTTCAATAAGTCCGAAGAATTTCGTCAAAGATGAAGCCTAATGCATAATGAACAAGAAGATAATGTGGTCTTCTGAAGTTTTATTTCGAATCAAAGAAACACGATCGTACGTATCTTGACAGTTGCCTAAGCCCATAATCGCAGTATGTATATACTTAGTATATAAACATATTACATAAACTTGATCTTATGTTGATTTTTAATTCTAATAAATTGGAAATATGAATTTATGTTTCATGATCATATGGAAAGAATACATATACATTGAAACTCAATCTACCACCTATTTTTATTATGAATATAAAAAGCGACCCGATACCATAGAATAAAACAAAAACCACATGACTAGAGTCTCTGCTATAGACTTTAATCGAAAAATTATTTCGAATCTGTTGTTTCCGAAACACATTTATCCATAAATTGAGCCATTTGTACATCATGTGTCGATAGACCATTTAAATCGTGTGTACTTAATGTAACTTGAACTTTATTATAAACATTAAACCATTCTGGATGATGATCAAGTTTTTCAGCTAATAAAGCAACACGTGTCATAAATCCGAAAGCTTGATTAAAATTTTTAAATAAAAATGTTTTTGATATAGCATCACGATCATCAACTAATTTCCATCCATTTGTTTCTAATGGTTTCAATAGATCATTTCGTTGATCACCTTCAAGTTTAGCTCGCATTTTCTTTTTAATTATATTTGTTGCTAAGCCGTTCGAATATATGTTGTTTAATCTAGAAGATTTCAATGAATTGAATAGTTTTAAAAGTCGTACACAATCACGATTCATAACAATAGACATGTATGGTATGTTCTTTTTTTCTTCTGAAAACAAATAAAGAATAGTAGAACTATTTGACATGAATAATATCTGTATATTTATGTATATCTGATTTACACAAAAAGAAAAAGATGTAAACAGAATTATTTTTTTTTCATTCACTAGCGTTGAAGTACAGCTTTAATAAAATCTTCATATACAACCATTCCTTGTTTATCTTCAAATTCATAAATCAATTGTTCAACTTCATCGTCGGTTAATCGCTCACCTTAACATGAATAAAATAGAATTGAATAAACTTATTTATTTTATTTTTTTACCTAATGTTGTTAATAAATGACGTAATTCTGTTGCTGGTATCAAACCATTTCCATCTTTATCGAAAACACGTAAACCATCAGCAAATTCTTCGGCTGGCGCAACAGATTCCTTTTGTCGACTTAAACGTTCAAATATAACTTGAAATTGTTGCATCGATAAACGTTCAACTCGAGTAAGATCAGTAAGAAGTAAATGTATTTCTGCTTCAGTTGGATTAAGTCCTAATGCTCGAATAGCTTCGCCTAAATAATGTTTTGGAATATGATCATCTCCGCGATCATCATATAAACTGAAGACTAGACAAACAAGAAAAAAATGAAGATATTGTTTTTATTGACTTCTCGAATAATATTACCATCGCGAATATCAGCTGAAATTTCGTCCGTAAGACCAGGCATCTTATTCATGAAGGAAATAATATTATGAGTTTCGTGTTTTTCTTTTTTCAATTATAATAAGAACAAGTAAATATATAAAGCAGAGCAGAACATGACTTATTCACTATACTTGAACTGCTTCTTTCTTATGAACCATCGACAGGCATACAATAGAATTTTGCAGCTGTCGCACAGCGAATAGTAATCGATAATCGATGGATGTCACTGATGAATAGTGTTTAAACGAAATATTCGGCGTTCTAATTTCCAGTGGATACGAGTAATGTTAGTTTTTAAGACAAGAAAAAAGAAATATCATATTCATGAAACTTTTTAAATGAATGTCTCTTCATTCAAGTTAATATTAACAATAATTTTCTTTTCTTTGATGTAAATTCAAAGCTAAAAATAATAACTTTGACATTCTTCGATATTGATTTGTAATATTAAAAATATTGTCAATGGAAATAGATAGAACATATTTTATATTGATGTTAACTGCTTCGGATAAAATTTCTATGTGCAAATTATTGAATGATTTGACTTTTTATTCAGTATAGAATATCTTACTATACTTAAATCGAAATGACTACGATGAGAACTTAAGTCGCTTTAATCGTATATACACGATATTTTACTGAAATATTGTTTTGTGAGTATGAACACATGTTATGTAGGATAATAATTGAAGATCCTGAGAGAGTTAAATCAATCTTCGAAAAGTTCATACTTTGTCGCCTCAAATGTTCAATCACACGTTGATCTTCCATGTGAAAAAAAAACTGTTATGATGTAAATTGATTTTGAAATCTTTACAACTTACAATAAGCGAGCATTGACCTACTTAAATTTAGACTTGGAAATCTTTTTTCTTAGGTTTAGTTATAAACTCTGATCCAAGAATATATCACTTATGGATTATTATTTTTCTCTACATTTTATGTAATGTTGAAGTTTATAGTTATCAGCTAAATGTCTTCTCTTCAAATTAGTTTCAACATGAAACTTAAATGGCATATATAATGTCATTCTTGTAGTATTTCCTTAAGAAATCTATGCACAGGAAATGTTACATCGGTTTGAGCTCAACAAAGCAGTGAATAAAAGTCTAGTGTTATTTTGTACTCAACTATAATGAATTTGACAACCTTTATAAATTATGAGTAAAGATTAGATTTTCCCATTGAAAAAAACTTTGATTTTGAGTTCAGTGTATTCTTTTTGTTAGAGTAATGGATATATATTCAATAGTAACTATCTATATGATTACTTTTGAAAGATTACTAGAAGAAAAAAAATCAATGGATGAAATGTTTTTGTTTCATGGAAATACTGAGTAGCAAATTTAAGTCTACACATTATAATCTGAAATTGCAATGAGATAAAAAAAAAAGCAGTCACGTATGAGGAAATATTTTCAGCTATTAATCATCATTTGAATTCATCTTTGGCAAGTGGCTAGGATTAATTATATAGTATATATTAAATACTTGAAAAATTTTGTGCCATTACCGGATGATTCCAGAGATATGAAAGGGATATCTGCTTGAATAGATGATGCCATCATTGATACACTAGATTTTGTTTTTCTCATATCTTAATTAACAACTTCGTCCTTTTTTTTTGTTATTTTCTTTTACTAATAGTTTAGGGTGTGGGTGTGGCTTGCTGTGTAGGTGTGCATATTGATGATGGAACTTCAATTTCTTCACACCCACACCCACACCCTAAAAGGTATTAGGGTTAACTTCTTAATCCTAACATCAATGCATTAGCATTTTCTAAACACTAATGTTAAGCTGACACCCCTAAATACCATTATTAAACAAGCATAAAATAAAGTTCATCTTAAAACTAGCGAATGTATAAAGAATTCAATGTATCAGAACTATGATAATCTTAGCTGATGATTCACTTAGTATTAATAAGAAAATATATTTCTAATCGCTTAATTTTCAAAAAACAAAGCTTATTGAACGTAATTTCAGTCGTACTTAATTTACAGAAAAATTAATTTTTTATGATGAATAATTTCTTAGTTTCGTTTTAGGGACTTTCATTTACGAAGAAAGTTAATTAGAACATAAAGTCTATTAATTCTCTATTCGAAATTCTTGTCAAATAGAAGAAAATAAAAGAATTAAAAGAATGTTTTTCTGTATCCAAGTTAGTAGAGACATTACAATTGGTTGTTTGACTTTTGTATGTACATTGTCGCTGACCGATGTGGGTGTGGGTGTGTTGTTATTCATCAGTGAAGACCCCCAGTGAAAAAATATGTGATTATACAAGATTTCAGTGAATTAATAATCTGATTATTCTGCACCAAAATCCAAATTATAATCGATAGAAATCCATGAAATGGACGACAATTTTATTTTAATCTAAGAAAAATCAGATAAATCGAGAACACTTCGAATCAAAATCATATAAAATCCATATTTTGATCAAAATTAGATGATTTTAACCCCAACTCATTGATTCATCGAATTTTTCTTAGATTAAAATAAAATTATCTTCGATTTCATGGATTTCACTCGATTGCAACTTGGATTTTGGTGCAGAATAATCGGATTATTATACCACTGAAATCTTCGATAATCACATATTTTTTCACTGGGCCAAATCCACACCAACACACGCACCCATTTATCGGAGATAGTTGCATATTGATGACGGCTAAAAGTAAATATATAAGCATCACAGCATGCCCGTTATTATGAATAGTAAATTATTGTTATTCAGTCGTTTGGAAATCAAACGATGTCGATAATGAGACATGGTTTTACATGACATAATGCGTGTTTCTAATTTGAACTTTTTTAAAGTAAATACATTCCTCCGAGAAAAAAATAGCGAATCGGATGATGATGTCGATGAATTTGTTTTCTCTTAGTTAAAACAATCTTTTCTCAGAACAGAAGACTACTCATTTATGTTACAAAAATTGTTAGCAGTCATTCTTAATGTTTGTATAATTGAGAATTTTATCAGTAGATACTTTGTTATTGTTTGTGGGTCGTTAAATAGAATGACGCATAACGACCACATATACATGAATTTTCAATTTTTCTATTACGTCTGCAAAGGAAACGTTTTCACATTACATTAAATGTTTTAATGGAAAAAACAACATTGCTCATAATTTATTTTTCTTATTTCTTGGAGAAAAACTAGATCTCGGATGCATTCATCGTTTTGAACTTATGTCCATGCAAAAAACATGACAGATCATTGATATTTTTTCTCCAAAGACTACTGCTGAAATCCTCTACCAACTGGGGATTGTTTTAAATCGATTTAATAGAAATAAACATTTTTATAGATCACATAGTGGGATTATATGAACTAGTTCTGTTTTTAACATACAAACGAATACTTACTGCTTACAAGATGATTTATTGTTGCCCAATTCCGCAAAATCATTCTTCAGTACTTCATGTTTATGAATTTGTTAAGTGCTCCTATTTCTTTCTGTTGAGCACGTGAATATATTTTAATAAAAACCCGACCTTCGTACTCCATGAATTCTTCTCAAAGTAAACTATCTAAAATCGTCATTTATGATGAAACTGCGTTTGACTATGCTAGGTCGGAAGCATCATTAGTTTCAGACAGATATATTAGAGCTCAATGATTTGATACTTTAATAGTCTGATACATTTATAGCACCACAGGCAAGACAGATAACATTATAATAATGAAAGTTTGTATTTTCTCATGCAAGAAAAAAAATTAGTATAATTTATAGTCATGAAATATAAAAGAAAAAAATTTAAAAGTTAAGCGTAGTTGAGTATGGAGTTTTTGCTCAGAATACGATCTCCACATTGTCAACAACATGAGTCGATTTATAACTTCAAACTTCATACCTACTCCAGAAAGTTGATTTGTTAATATTATGTCTACTGTATTAAAATACTTGATTTCAAGATGAATGCTTTGTGAGTTATGTCTTGGCATGAAAGTCTACACGTTGAATAAACTGAAGTTCCATAGCGAGTGTTCTACAAAAAGAATTATATTGTTAGTATTTTAGAAATCTTTGATCTCGAGCCAAAGGAGTTTCGTATCAAAGATTAATCGATCAATTCTCTACGGAAATACCTCGAACGTTGTATTGAATAATCAGAAGGTGCATCATCCTATGAGGATACTATGCTACGTATGAAAGTTCGGTAAAAATATACTCGAATAAACTGATAAACATTTTACTTTTTAGATTTATTTCCCATAAGATTGTTGGGTAGAGTTTGAGTAGCTTTTCTGAACTTCTTGCACAATAATTTATTTCTTTTTCAATTGAAAAAGATTCATTGAGAATTGAGCGCGTAATGTTTTTTGTTTGCTTCTCTGTTCATTCTTTGCACATTTATTTTAGTAAATTATGTTTGGTTCTTACAGTTAGCTGTCAAAAATTTACAAAATACACTATTTTTCTACGACGTGTTAAGATGGATAAAATTTGTAATTTAGACTTTGCTTGATTAAAGAAAAGGCAACATTTAAGACATATATGCATTGAAATCTTCGTCAAACTAAGCAATAACATAGAGTGACAAAGATTATTTAGGTTTTACGCTCATTTTTGTAAAATTATTTCGAAAAAAGATACGTCGACTTTGAAAACTAAATTTAGTTTTCTGTCAACATTGGTACTTTTCGAAAATGCTCATGGCTTCTCGTAATTTTCAATTCTTCAATAAACATATTAAATGCATTTCTGATATAACGGATTCAAGAAGAGACTCTTCGATGAAAAAGTCAGTCAGATCAAGTTTGAGCAAGACCATGAAGCTCGAAAACACTAACTGATCTCACTATTTTTGCACCACCCGTTGTACGCTTTTTTTCGAATTGATAGTACAATACAATGTGTCAGAAGATAAATCAGGCTCCTTTCGGTTTGTGGAGTGTTGTAGTAGTTTTCAATGGCAGGGTAAAGACATGATTATTTTACGACAGAGAATAAAGACCATAGACACATTTTCTTTTGTTACTATTCAACAAAGTCAAGCAAATGTTGATTTTATTAAGAATATCATTTATAATTATTTCTCAATTATCCACTAAAATAGGCATAACAAAAACAAACTTAAACTGCACATCGTTTTCTCTCAAGGATAGAGAAATTTGTGTATTGTAGACGTATCCATTATCTTCTAATTTATCTAGAATCTCTCTTTATAGTTGAATTTTTATTTAAAACGTTATTTCATCTTTGATTTAAGACATAAAATTTAACAAATAATTCTGTATTTTCAAATAAATATTTAGTTTTACTCGAGAAATGAATAACTGAAATGCAATGAATTAAGTTTTTCTATTCTTTAAATAGACAATTGATTAACCAAAATGAGTGACTATCATCGAAAAATATCGAGAATAAAATTGATAATTTACTTAGAGAAGTTCTTTCGTAATTNGGGGAAACGGCAGACTTGAAGTAGAAAAGTACGTCAAAGTACATCAAAGTAGACTGCTTGAAGTAGTTCAAAGTAGGACCAAGTAGCTGAAGTAGGTTGAAGTAATCTCAAGTACTTCAAAGTAAACTACTTGAAGTAGCTTAAAGTAGCTGAAAGTAGCTGAAAGTAACTTGAAGTCCAAAAGTCTGCTGTTTCCCTCTAGAACCTAGTGCATAAATGCTTTGTTGAATGTTTTCTGGAAAGCGACGATGATTAGTACGTTGAGTACTAGTATTTTCGTGTACTAGTAATTCTTAGAGGAAAACTCATTGAATTACTCATCACAGTACACGAATAGTATAGTAACAAAAGAAATTCATCGAGTACTCATGTTGCAAAGTCATACTCGCTGGATAAGTACTTTCACTAGTTGTAACCGTCTGAAGACGTTCGTAATGAGCATTAGATAAATAATGATAATTGGTATTATCAAATGAAAATATTTTCTATAATTCCATAGACACAACTCAAGTTTATGCAAAATAATAACAATCACTCATAGAAAGACACCACCGGAATCGTAAAATGAACCTATTGAGAAGTTATCACTTACCTACACTAGTCAAAAAGTATTTTGCATACTGATGTCATGACGTCATCAGAATGAACAAATATAAGTGGACAAGCGCTCAGAAGAATAGTTTCGTTTCAATTTAATTTTAGCTATATTATCAATCGCTTCCTTGGTTTCAAAAATTTTATGGCATGCTGTTTGAAATCATGCATTTATTTTTCGTTTGTGTTTATTTTCAAATTATTGAATTTGTTCTAGCGAAAAATTACAATGACATAGATATCAAATTTCTGAAAGACAGACGATTAATACGTTTCGTTTGTTCAGTCGAGTTATTTATTTGGAGCTGTACGTACAAGAAAACTCGGTAAAGAAACAGTCAGTAGACAGCGAGACAAATTGATTTGCAACAAATTCTATAATTACCACTCATTTTCGTCATCGAACTTCCGACATTACAACTGTCGGCACAGAAGTTCGAATCATTTTAATTTTGAATGATTTTTTTCTTTCTCATCATGTTCGCTGACTAATGCAATTCAGTTCCTAATGAATTTGCCACACTAATTAGGTTGTTGCTGTACTCTTTTTAAATAAATTTCTAACTACTTTGCCTATCTGTGAAACTGTAGGTTTATGTTTCGATGACATATTTTAAAAATTGTACGAAAAAAGCACAAAATGAATGGATGTCGAGAATAAAATAAACCCCTCCCCAGAATAAAAGGCCATGGCCTTATACAGTGTCTCAGCACATCGTTATTTTTTCGGTGGCCTTCTATTGAGGGTCAATTTTTGTCTAATTATTAATTTAAAAAATAAAAAATAAATTAATAATCTTAATAATTTGTTTTTGAGAGTTTTGACTGAAAAAACTAAACTATTTACGATAGGACAGTAAAGATTTCGCAAAAAACACTGAAAAATCGGTTATTTTGCCATACATATTTATTAATATTTATTAAAAATTCTGCATTTTTGTAATTAATTAATTAATTAGTGCATGGCCTTCTAATAGAGCGCTTGAACTTTTGTCGCACCATGACCTTATACAGGGGGCGGTCTTCTAATATAGGGTGGCCGTCTATTCTGGAGGGGGGAGACTTTACAGTATAATAAAATAAATCTTTTCTTTTAAAATTATTTGGTTTTATCAGATTTATCTTAATTCAACAATACAACGGTGAATTTATTCGAATATTTTGTATATCGCGGAATGAACGTATATCTACGGAGAAAAAATTTTTGGATTTCAAAATAAATTATTTTTCCTCTTAGACTTCGTTTTAAACCAAGAATATGATGATATGTTTCATGCATGGAAAACTGATTCCATTTACATACTTGTGCGAATTGTTTGGGGTGTATGTAAGTGTTGAGACAGTTTATTATATCAATCTTTTTTTTTCACGCTTCAAACGTCAATTTGAAAAGTGATGATTTCCAACCTACAGCATATTTTCATTTTATTTATCAATTCATCTCGATTAGTCACACACTAAATTAAAATGTATGACATGACCCTTGTTTTTTGATACATCTCATGATGCATTCAAGCGCGATATGAAGTGCCCGTTGCAACACATTCTGTTTATCGAAGATGAAAAACATTTTCTCGTCAAATGTGCGACAAATTCTGAAAAATCGTTTTGAATATATGATTTCATGCATTTTCATTTTGTTTTCTACAGCAGAAAATAATTACTATTTTCACTTTAGTTGGTATAAGTGATACTATTATTTAATTCCGGAACGCTAAAGCTTACAAACTTGCCGTTTTGAATTCATGTGATCTGGATAGGATAATTTCAAGATAGTTCTTTGTGAATCATTAATCAATATTTTGGCATATTTTAAACAAAAATTAGTTAAAAATTACGCTTACAAAAAAGATGTATGAAAGTTCATTGGGTCAGTGTGCGTGTTTACCGAGTTACTCATGTCGTGAAACTCGGAGCAATTTTGTAGATTTTCGAAAGAATCGATACAAGATCGTGATTAATCGTATTTAGTAAAATAAAAGAACAATTAAATTGAATTTCATCTTAGTTATATTATGACAAGCGATATCATCGAAATCAATCATTAATTAGAGCAATAAATTCTTATGAAATTACTGATTTTAATTAACAGTTACAAAATTGTCAATTAATTAGAAAAGTTTGAACATGTATCAAATCGAAAATGATTTGTTTTTCAAACAAACTTTTCAGCTCACTTCCGAAAACTCAAGTTGTTAAACAGAATTTTTATCGTAGAGGATGTCATTGCTATATATGTCATGAATAATTTTGAGCAACAATATTCAATTACAGTTGCACTAAAATAAAACAACTTTATATTCGTTGTTTTACTCGAATTCAAAACATTTTTTGTTTTCATATTGAATAATCTTTTTTTTGATATATTTTCTGATCAAATGTTTGTTTCTTTGAATTAGAGTGCTCCCGTTGGATCCAGTTGAAAAAGAATTTGTCAATCGTTGGTGATAACGTCAAACTAAATACAAAAATAAAAACAATTTTCTTCTTATTTTTTTGCAGTTATATTAATGCTTTTTCAATTATCGCCTAATTAGTATTTACATTTTATAGCTCTATTTTTGTTGTAAACTTCCGATTTGAAGACGATCACTCAATTAATGATCCTGAAAACAATTATTGTCTAATATGTATCTGTACACATGAGTATATCTGTCTTTTCTATCTTTATTTATTTTTGTAATTATAGCATCCTTTTCTTGTAAGTGAATTCATCTTGTATAAGTCATTTTTTGATTGTTGTTCTTATACGTCGCTGACGTCGAAGAGTGTGGGTGTCCCAGTTTGACAGTAAAATAATTATTTTATCAATTAGAGACTGGAATAATATTGGTAAAATATATCTATAAAATTCAGATTAAATGATACAAACGATGACTATATATGAGTGTCTAAAGGGTGATAATCGACTCAAAGTTCATCATCGATTGTAGAAATTGCCGAAAATAACAACGATTCATTGCGTTTCGACTCACCATTATCAATTCGATAGATCGCGATAAATCGCGTGTTCTACCACGATGTTTTTGACATACATGATTATGTATAGATATATACGCAAGCACGACACAAAGCGGAGAATGATTCGAAATACAACACATTTTCCTAGTTGAGTCTATAATAAAACAACTGACGACACACACAGATGCGGCACATTTCATTTTGATGTACTGAATAAACAAAAATACTATCACACAAAAACTGTTCTTTCAATTAAAAGAGAAGAAATCAATCATCAATATCGATGTTAGCTCTACCTTTGATTATGTACTTTTAGTTTTTCTTTTACATACTTTTTTTGCGAGCGCAGCCTGCCAAAAACATCAAACTCACTTTGCATAATAATGACTACGACACTTGTCTAACTCTATGTGATACTATCACCAAAATATTTTTTCATGGTAAACCAATTCGTTGAATTGCAATTAAAAAATATGCTTGAATACTCATTTTCAAGCGTGTGTTGTAAACCTGACATTGAAAGGAAGAAACAAAAACTTTTAACTATATAACAGCATATTTTTTCTTATTCATAATCATAATCATTGATTGAAAACGATCGAGCAAATAAGTACGACCAGTATCGTTCGAACGAATAGAATGTTAGCACAACGCAAAACTATCCGAAAAGCTGGGTAAAAGTTTATTTCAATTCATAAATTTATTCATAAATTATTTCTAAACTAGCGATAGCAGTGTAATGAAAGCTGGGGTTACGGTTACTTTAGCTACTTTTTGTGTAGCTTTTGTTTTATTCCTCATCGCTGCAGCTGTTGTTCTCGCACTTATTCCAATTTATTTGCCATCAAAGACAGCACAAAGAAGTATAGGTAAATCGTCATTTAATTATAGATTCATCTGTAAATACTAACTGATCGCATTTCGCGTTAGCATCAACGAGAAGTAATGAGATTACGATGCATCTGAATACTGGCGTCGGTATCAATTCTAGACGAAAAAGATATGATGCTTCACAATACAAAACAGTCGGACAAGGTCTTGGCTACAAATTTGGATCGACTGGTGAAGCAATGGTTGATTCTCAAGTATGTTTTTATCGGGCCCTTTCCTATTCAGTTACTGAAAACTAGAAACTAATTGGCTAAAATACTGCTTGTTACTTTGATTTTATTATTGTCTAAGTAATAAGCTATTTCTCTTCAATCTTATACACATTTCACGTATTTTCAACTCCTATACTTTGTAATATGTTTTATTTAATTATATATAAGTAAGAATAGGAATAGAATGTTCACTTAGCGTTGAACAATAAAGTGTTGCAATAGTCAATTAAAATTTTTCCCGTACAGAAATTAGGAGTTCACATTCATTCATGCATTTCTTCTCAGTTTTCAACTGTCAACTACTGCACAGTACACCTGACTTTTCTAGAAAGTAAAATTGTTGCATCAACTTTCGATTTCTCTTATGTTATTCATTTATTTCAAGACTTGATCTGCCTATTTTGTTTTAGATCGAACCACTTTTACAGCAAATTACTGGTAATACCAAGGGTTTAACCATATCAGAAGTTAGAGTCGGGGCGTCAAATACTAGAAGAAAACGCCAGTGAGTTACAAATATGTTATTTAAAGTCGCCTTTTAGAAAAACATACATTTTTAGTCCACTAATGAAACGCGCAAGTGGAGTAGCTGTTTTAATCGTAAAATTTTACATAAACTTTCAAGATCGATGTACGGATAAATGTCAAAGTGATACGTGTGCTAAAATACAAAGCACACTCCCAAGTAAAGTAACAAAAGATAATGTGGTTCTCCGGAATGTTCCCTTGACTGATGATAGTGGAACATTCTATGGTGTCATCGATAATGTTGCGGTTGTTGAAGTTTTATATTTATCCTCTATAGGTACGTTATCTTTATTTTACCCAAGTAGTTTTCGATATTTTTGTGCTTTATTTAGTTCCGGCGTCACGCATAACTGGAACAACGCGTGTGCCTACGGTTTCTATCACTATCACACAAGCGCCAACAACTACTACGACTGGTAAACATAAGAGAAAAGAGATAGAATGAAATAGAATTCAGGTGGCTCAAAATTTTGGAATAGGCACTTTGACAAACCTACTTTATGCCTATAGAGTTTCTTAGGAAGAAGTGTTTAACTGCAGCCCTGATAAAGATGTGAGTGGTGAGTAATGTATCCGTTTGAAGGCATATCTTGTATTATTAGAAACATATCTTACCTTTCCTGAACATTTGTAAAGAGTTATAGTATCGACGTTGTCACAAGCAATAGCCCAGGTCGAGGTTTACGGAGTCCATATACGGTCGTAAACGGCCGTATACGTTCCGTTTATCGCTATATACGATCGTATTTGGCCGTAATACATGGCTCAGTATTACGATCGTATATCGCCGTGTCGTATACGGAGAAATACGACCATATACGGCAAAATACGGAGCAAAACGGAGATCGTATACGGACTCCGTGTACAAGAATCGTAAACGATCGTTTTTTCCTCCGTATATGATCGTATGTCGCCGTATTTCTCCGTATACGGCCGTAAACGACCGTGCTTGTTCGACCAGCGTAGGATAACTTTCACTCTGTTATCAAGACTGATTGACAGTGATGAAAACCATCTTTAACAGATTCACAATGCTTTTTCTTTATTCAGTTTTTCTAGCTCTTATGAAATAACTTTTCGTTCATGCAAATACGCTAGAATCTTGATAATTTTATCCCACAAGCATCTTGAGAGAGCAATAGTATTATAATATCCATGAGACAAACACTTTTCGCTCGTTATATATCGTAGTTCAACACGTGGTATCCCAGTAGAGTGTAGATGATGCAAGAAACTGATCCAGATATACATTTCTGTAATATTATACTCACGGTTCCCTTATTTACTAACTGAGTTTTTGAATGATCATTGAAGGAAAAAACAAATCTTGTATTTTCTCTTTTTTTTTCTAAGCATGTATCGATACAAGTGAATATTATGAACCAATTACTGGTCATACGTGTCAAACCTACATTGATTATGGTTTCTGTAATGGAACAAGCATTGTCTCCTTTACTCAGATCGATGTATCTCTAGCGCAAGAGAGCTGTTGTGCATGTGGTAAATATGTGTAAACTAGCATAAACGAGATAATTTTCTACTCCTGTTTGGCTTCTTTTTTCAAAGGTAAAGGAAAGACGCAGTCGACTGGATAATCGATGTGGATCTAATATTCTACGTCATAATTAACGTTTTGATCATTTAACTACGAAAAGAAACTCGCTATAAGACAATATTCTACTCATTACACATAATAAAAAACTGAAATGAACATATGTATTCATTATATCGTAAAAATTGACTGAAACAAATTGTACAATGTTGTTGCAATAAATAGCGGTGTGAATCAAGTTTCAATTTTTTACAGAGGAAATCGTAAAACAGCCCATACTGTTGTATCTTTTCTAGCATCTTTCCCGAACAGCTGTTTGGAGTTAACTTGGTTTAGTCTAAAATAAAACTTGATTTCCTGCTGAATGAAATGATGTTGATAGTATTATTCTATAGGAATACAACTGTTTTATTCTAAATACTGCAACTTTGATGATTTGTTCAGCGTTATTTACAGAGGATACCAGTATGTGCGTACAACTTTCAATGTGTTCCTGAGATACTCTCCTAGATTTCCATCTACATATACAATACTAAGTACCATTATACGGGTATATACATATTGGCACACTAGCTTTCATGCTTTCACCAATTAAATAATCTTTAGCGAAGAATTGAAAATGAAAGTCCTTACAGTCACAGAGCAAATATTAATTGTAGGATCATATCATTCAAAAAAAATCAACCTATACTGAATTATGATTAAAAATACACGATGAGATACCATGATTTAGTCGATATATGATCAAAATATTATATTAGCATATTCTCTAAGAAAAAATCCGTTTCTTAGGCTCAGAAACTCAGGTTTTCTGAAATACTGATTTTAGATTACCAATAACTATTCAATTCCGTTCTTAAATATTGCGATCGTTCGAAATATGAAGAAACTAGGCTGTTGAGTTTGATTTCAACAACACTTAACAGTTCAATTCTTTTTTTTATTATTCATATTGTTGGAAGTATACAAAAATGAAATGGGTGATTTTCATTGCGATTCCGAAAAATCTTATCTATTCTCTCAAATATACTTAGTTCAACAACAATGTTATGAGAGTAGCGAATTTTAGTTCGATATTAAAGTGTTTCAGTACTAACTACCAGATGAGTGTCGGCTCAACAATGGTGTGTTCTAAATGGTTTCTATATCGTATTGTAGTAGGTCATAGGTAATTCATTTCTGGTTTACTATTGTATTCACTGGAGTATCGTATAAAATGTTTGGTTCATGTGAGAAACAAAAGACTGATTATTTCTTTCCCGTAATTTCAAGTTGGAACGTTGGGAACGAAATCTCTTAACAGTTCTATGTGTTGGTGTACATGGGTTCCAGAATGTAATTTTTATTTATATTTCTCGGTTTGAGAGGTCTCAGAAATCCTTTTAGAGAATAATTTTCTGATATTCCTTCTCCATATTGCCAACGATTTATTTCATCACTGAGAACTGTTAGTGCTAATAGAGGACGCTTGTTGACGCTCAATTCCCAACCATAATTATCAGTTGTTAATTTTGTGGAATTCTCTTCACTATCCTCATCGATCTGTTTATCATACTTGATCGATTTTCCTCTCATGATTTTCACTTTTTTTCTTAATTCTTCATTTTATTGTTCGTTTTTTATGTATTAATAAAAACGACTTGATCACTATATGTCTATGACGATTTTAGATAGAAGAGATACCTGTGCTGATGGTATTACTCTTTATTTAACTCTTCAAATTCTAAATCGCATCGATTACATACACTAAAAAAAATCGGTACTCTACCGAACCTTAATAGTTCCGCATTTCTTCACCGAACGATTTTAAGTTCAGCAGATTTCATCAGGTTTCGCAATTTTGCGCCTGAACTCTTCGAAGGTTCCGTATAGTGGTTTGTGGTTTCATACGTCATGTACAAATCCTCTGATAGTTTTGTGAAATGCCAGAAGGTTTCGTAATATGTCCACGCAACCATTGTTGGTTTCGCGGACCGTCGGAAAGTTTCGTACTATTTATGGGGAACTTATCGACGCTTTCTGGTCGGTTTTCATGTTTTGTAATATGTCCACGGAACCATTGCTGGTTCCCTAAACTGTCAAAAGGTTTGGAATATTTTATGGAAAACAATTGCTGGCTTCGTAGAACATTCGAGGGTTTCGTACTTTTTGAGCTGAACGATTCCCACTTTATTATCCATGTCAAAGTTTCGTATATTTTGTACCAAACAACTGAAAGCGTCGTAGACAATCTCGAGGTTTGCAATCCTTTTCACAAACCGACTGATATTTTTGTTCCCGATCCAAACTTTTCGTATTATTTCTAAGGAACTTTTTCACACTTTCTGGTGACGTTTAAGGTTTTGTCGGATACTAACCAAACCAACTTTCGTTTCATAGACTATCTCAAGGTTTCATAGTTTTTCCACTTAACTTTGCACAAGTTTATTATCTAAGTCAAACTTTCTAAAGCTTATCGGGGTCGCTGAGTTCAAATCTGTGATCAGTTTTTGTATCCGAGCTTTCATGGCTGAGAAAATCAGTCGACCAGGACTCCAAATTTCTCAAGGGAGATTCTTTATTTCAACTCTGATCTCAATTCTGTGGTAAGTTCGATGCGATGAAAGAGAATAATTTTTTTCTTTGTTTTTAATTCATGCATATAGAAGGTTTTAGGTCAATTTTATTTCATAAAATAACAGAAATATGTTCTGTTGAATTATAGAAGGCCTCAAAGAGGCAACTTCAGGTGAGGTTGATCTTGTATAAGTTAATATATTTGATTTGTTCCTCGTTCTAGGTTAATGCTTATACGCAGTTTTAGGTAAGTTCTCTCTTAACAAATCAAAGAACTATTCGTTTTTGTAATTCTAGGTCACGATAGAGATGGTGTTTTACGTAAGTCTGATTTTAAGTAATAATAAATTTTCGCTAATTTGTTTATTTTAGATTGTTTCAAGTAAAAGAATAGTGAAGTAAGTTTGATCTTATAAAAATGATTATATTTATTCGTTTCTGTATTTTAGGTTGTTTCAATTATGGAAATCACGAGTGGCTTTGACTGTAACCCTGTGTTGCCGCCCCCGGTAGCACAGGGTTAAATGAAATTTTTGAGTAGAGAGATAATTTGGAAGAAGGTTTAGTGCAAATAGTTTTGTACTGAACCTTTGTTGCGTACGAAACATTTTTTTGAATGATTTTTAAAAGGTTTTGTACGAAACCATTGCTACGAAACCCTTTTTTTGAATTATCGTGAAGGGGGTTGATACGAAACCTCACTTTTACAAAACCAAAACAGGATCTGACCGTGTACCGAGGATAAGATCCTTTTTTAGGTTCTGTAAAAAACCTTTTTTTTTAGAGTGTAGCTGTAAAATGAAAAGTTCTGATGAAAACATACTTGAGTTTCCATATATTTTGCATAGATCGATACAAATTTGAGACGCACAGCCTAATCTACGGCAAGTAATGGTGCACCATCACGTTGGTTTTCGTCTAGAACCCACAGGAATACTAGTATTTATCTGCATTATCACCGATGAACTTTGTCTTACAGCTAATAAGGTATGAGATTAGATAGTTGTTGCTTCAAAGCAGCTCGTAATAGGATAATTTACCTATTCTTTTTTTGTGCGAATTTCTGTGGCAAGTAAATTGGAATAAGTGAGAGAACAATAATTGCACCAATGGTAAAAAGCACAAAAGCTACGCAACAAGTCATTACAGTAATTGTAAGTTCACTTTTTGCTACACTGGTAGAGTTAGTTTAATATTAAAATTAAAGAAAACAAATTATATCAAGATGAATTATTACTGCGCCCTAGTGAAAGTGCTCAATGACTTTAATGTGTAACTATACTTTTCGTGTACTATGACGAGTACTCGAGCTAGTACTCACCGTCGCTTTGCAGAGGACATGTAGCAATACATCTATGCACTAAGATGCATAAAAATAAAATAATTTTGCATAATTAAGAACAACTATATTATGAAATGAAAGTTACGAAAGAAATCATTAAATAAGTTATCAATTGCATCGTCCATCTTTTTTAATGAGTCACTCATGTAGCGTAATCAATTGGCTATTTAAAGAATAGAAAAAATTTAGTCATTTCATTTCAGCTATTCGTTTCTCGAGTGAGACCAAATATTTATTTGAAAATATAAAATGATGTGTTAAATTTGACGCCTTAAATCAAAGATGAATCAGAAAATTTTTCCAAAAACACGAGATTCAATATTCTGAAGAAGTATCACTAATATAGAAGACAGTTCATACATTTTTTTATTTTTTACTTAACGATTATAGTTTTCAATTTAAAATGTTCACATTTTTTGTAACGATCTGAAGTGAATGTGTACATTATTATCACGTATCTTAATTTGATCTGAAATTTATTCTTATGTGTGTTTGTGTTTACATATGTTGTAGTGTTCTTAATACAGATTTTTATTCATTTATTCTTACATTCTGTGGATAAATGTTTTATATCTGTATCATAATTAAACAAATTTTGAGACGATGAAACACTTCGTTTCTCAGATTCTTATCGTGTAACTCTCTGTTCTATCATTAGTTTTTGAAATAAATAAATTCAACCTAGTAAAAGGATACTGAACAAAATATGTGTCTGAATATTTTACGAAAAAGCCACTAGAGTACTCACAGAATGCATGATGAGTACTCACGAAACACTCGATTTTATAAGGCGAGTACTCAACAGTCGTACTCAGATACTCATTTCCAAGCACAATTACTACTAATGAGTACTCAAAGCGCCGAGTACTCATGAGAACTCACGGCATTTTCTAGCATGAGTACTTTTTGAGTACTCGCTTGATGAGTACATTCATTAGAGCTGATTGTTTATCAAATTTGCGTCGTGCTAACACAGTGTTCGTTAGACTAAAATTCTGTAAAGATTTTTAGACGATCGTCGTAATTTAGATGATTGTAAGTAAATAAGAAAAACAAATCATCGTTCATATATTCGTAAAGCTTTTTTTTTGTTTTCTCATTCCACGGTTGGATTGGCAAGCCACGAGCAAAAATATACATGCACATATTTCCTTGAATGAATAGAGACAGAAAAATGCTATACAATTCAAAATTTGTTTTGATGGTTGCGCCTAAAAAATAATTGTCATGATTTCCTACTAGATTATAGCACAAAAGATAGCTTTTGACGACTTGTATGCAATAGAACATATACAAATACAAGTTTTAGAAGTACAGAGTTTGATTTATAGTGATTGGGTGTATAATGATGATCGTTATCATGTTTCATTTTAAAATACAGCTCCTACGGAGATAATATGGTTTTTTATCCGTATCGATTTTATGACCAGTATGAGTAAAATGAATCATACAAGCAGGGATGGCGTGGTGATTCTATGCATATGATTATTATTAACCAGACATGTGAAGGTTCGATCCCTTCCCCCGATACGGTGTCTTCAGTGTCAAGATATACGGTATCGGAAGAATAAACAAAAGAAGAACAGTACTGCACGCCAATTTCGTCATCACTGCCTCGATTTCGACTTTCGTTCTGTTGTTTACGTTTTCACGTTTCTCTTCCTTGTCATCCTTTCTCTGTTTGTTATCGTGTAGCCTTGTCTGTTGACTATTGTTTCCGTAAGCGTCTACAAAAATCACAAAAAAGATATAAATGGATGTCACGAATAAATATAATGCATAAACCAAAAACAATAAATCATATACAACTTAGTATCGCACGTCAAATGTGAGACTGTATAGTGTCAATATCTATTAAGAAAATCGCATGAAAGTACTCAATCTCATTAATTAAAAATTGCTCGATCGTAAGAATCATTTGTTTACGTTTTTAGATACCGATGATAATGTTGGTACTCGATAACAGAGGTGAGCAAAATACTCGAACTCGTACTCTGGGGGTCAGTACTCGTACTCGTACTCGTACTTTGGGGGGTCAGTACTCGTACTCGTACTCGTACTCGAGAAAGTTCGTAGTTGCCCAGCTCTGCTCGATAAATAACATAATGAAAACATTCAACAAATGATTAGGACTTGCAAGCGTAAATACTGAATGTAGTACTGATCTCGTTTTTTCGCAGAATATTTAACAAAATACTAATGTAATTGAACATGAGCAGAGGAATATAAAGTTGCATGGAAGAGAAAAATAATGAGAAAAAGATAAGCCACAGTTTGACGACTCATCTATTTATAAGTCAATTTTTCTAGTGAGTAGTCATTCGTACCAATTTGATAAATGACTCTTTAACGAACAGAAAAAAGAATAGTATTCATTCTTCACTGTTATTTTTTGACTAGGATTTAATTTACTTGTAGACATGTGAAAAATAACTGGTTCAATATGAATTTAAAAAAAAGAGTACACTAAATACTTCACCATACTGACATATTCTAAACAAAAAGTTTTTCATATGTTCTCTCTAGTAATATTTCCTACTGATAGACCCAATAAACTTTAAATGTTAAAATAGTTTTATTATTTTATTTTTGAACAAAATATGATCTCACTACACTGAAAAAATAAAACTTTTATTTGATCAGTATCTAACTGACCGAAATATGGGAGTTTCACATTTTAGCCCCAACGGGGCTGCGCTGAAAAGCTTTTCAAATATAAATTATCGTTGCTATATTTGTTTTCAAATATCAATTATTGATGATATCATTCACACGTAAATCAAATCAACACTTTATATGAACAGATACCCCTAACCATTTCGCTTCTTCTGGTAAACTTACTGGACAGATGCTTCTATATAATACAATAAATCTTGAAATAAGATAAGAAATGTTTGAACGATATGGAACAGGAACTACAGTGTAATTTCGTTGGATTATACACTGGAATTTTTCTCTTGTCGAATTGCAAAAATCTCATTTGCATGAGTACATATGATCATTCTGACATCCACGCCTAAATGTTCATGCACAGCCACATCTCATACTATTCATAGAATTCTACGTCTCTAAAGATCAAGGTGGTCAAATCTGATAATTTCTATTTCAATCGTTTGATGTAACCAAGAAAACAGTTTTTCTAGCTTATATTAATTATAGACACTCAATAAAAGTCTTTGAACACTATTGGCAGCAACAGAGTAACGTAATTTCGTTTCCTCCCTATTAGAAAAACTGAAACTCGATTCACCCCGCCATTTATTGTCACAGCATTCTAAAATTTATTTCAAAACAAAAACTTTGTGTTCAATCGATTTTGATAATATACTGTGGACAATCAGTTTTTCCATGCAGTCCAACATCTAGAATATTGTTACATAGAGAGTTTGTTTTCTTGATTAAATGATCAAAAAGTTAATTATGACGTAGAATATTAGATCCGCATCGATTATCCAGTCGACTGTGTCTTTCCTTTACCTTTGAAAAAAGAAGCGAAACAGGAGTAGAAAATTATCTCGTTTATGCTAGTTTACACATATTTACCACATGCACAACAGCTCTCTTGCGCTAGAGATACATCGATCTGAGTAAAGGAGACAATGCTTGTTCCATTACAGAAACCATAATCAATGTAGGTTTGACACGTATGGCCAGTAATTGGTTCATAATATTCACTTGTATCGATACATGCTTAGAAAAAAAAAGAGAAAATACATTATTTTTTTCAATAGCTATCCAAAAACTCAGCTAGGCTAGTAAAGAAGGGAATCGTGAGTATAATATTACAGAAATGTATATCTAGAGCAGTTTTTGCATCATAGACGTCCTACTACGATATCGCAGGTAGAAATACGATATATAACGAGCGAAAAGTGTTTGTCTCATGGATATTATAATACTATTGCTCTCTCAAGATTCTAGCGTATTTGCATGAACGAACAGTTATTTCATAAGAGCTAGAAAAACTGAATAAAGAAACACTATCGTAAATCTGTTAAAAATAGTTTTCATCGCTGTCAATCAGTCTTAATAACAGACTGAAAGTTAACAGATTGCTTGTGAATAACTATGTTACTAGTACCTTGCGGGCGCCTTTTCACTCGCGTTATGCAATCGTTTTAGAAAAATGCTTGTTAATATACGTATGACGTTCGAACCTTCAAAATCATTCTCAAGATTTCAAATCACAGAAACTCTATGTTGTTTTATTTTGTTCCTGCCTATTTACCAGTCGTGGTGGTAGTGATCGTTGTTGTTGTCGTTGTTGTTGGCGGTGTTGTTGTTGTTGTTATCGTTGTTGTTGGTGGTGTTGTTGTCGTTGTTGTTGGCGGTGTTGTTGTTGTTTTTGTTGTTGTTTTTGTTGTTGTTGTTTCGGTAAAGAATGTGGGTGGTGCATTTGTCTTTTCAGACGCAGTACGGGTTACGGAAGCTGGATAAACGATGAATTTATGAAATATTAGTTATTCAAAATGAAGCAATCTTACTTATAACTGATATATATAGAACTTCAAGAACAGGAACTGCAGCAATGGTTCCGGTAGGCTGTCCACTTACATCAACCAAGACAATATTAGTGAGAACCACGGTATTAACTGTCACTTTACTGGGAAGCAAAGTTCTTATTGAATTACCAGTATCGGTTTGACATTTCCCTATACATTTCGGCTTAAAAATCACTGTAAATTCTATGATTAAGATAATATATCCAATGGCACGTTTTTTAATTGCACTAAAAACATATAGCTGGCTACTTAATCAATTTCAAAGCGTACACTTCTAACTCACCCGCGCTTTTTTCTATTATATGACACTCCAATCGTGACAGATATGCCACTCAAACCATCGGAGTTTGTAGTAACTCCTGCTAAAAGAGGGTCTAGCTAAAACGAAAAAATAACTCAAATTCTGAAAAAACCGTGAACAAAAGAAGAGAAATTGAAAGCTAATGAATTAATGTTACTTTTTAGAAAAGTCTAATGTACTATGCACATATTGAAGGTTAAAAAATGAGAAGAAATAAATGAACGAATGTGAATTCCTAGGTTCTGTACGAAAGAAAAGTTACAATTGACTGTTGCAAGACTTTTCTGCTCGACATTAAGTAAAAATTCTATTCCTATTTTCACTTGGATATCATTTATTAAAGATTTTACGTATAATATGAGTTTGAAGTGTAAAGAATGCATATAGATGAAGGAAGAGCTATGCAATAATAGAATTGAAGTAGCAGAGAGTACTATTCTCGATTGTTTCGTAGCCTTCAGTTATATCTAAAATCAAAAGTTTCGATGAAAACATACTTGGCCTTTAAACTGAGCAATCCCGGCTTGTCCAAATTTTTCACCAATATGATTTTGGAGATCTGAACTTGATGAATTTGAGTCCCTTTTTCGTCTAGCATTGAGAACGATGCCAGTATTCATCTGCATTGTGACTGGAGAACTTTTTGTTGAAGCTAACATAGTATAAATTTCGTTATTATTAACAGACAAATGCATAGTTGAATGATTTACCTATATTTATTTGTACTGGTGCTGGTGTCACATAAATTGGAATAAGTGAGAGAACTATTGTTGCAGCAATCAGGAATAAAATAAAAGCTATACAACAAATAACTATAGGAACTGGAAGTCCAGCTTTCACCATACTGCTGCTTCTAGTTTCAAAATGAATTCAAAAATAAATTTACATATTAAAACAAATTTTTACTGAGCAGGTTTCATAGATTTGCGTTGTGGCAACATTGTATTCGATGGAGTCAACTGATATGTAATTGACTAGATGTTTCCTTTATGTAATCTAATTGTGAGTGAGAGAATCAACTTACTATTTATATCACGAACGAATACTGTCTTCTAATTAAATGCCGAGTTTTATATCCGATATTTATTAACGCTTGTTTACGAGTATTATTTTTATTGATGAGAGAATGTTTATTCTTGAGAAAGATTTATATTGACAATAATATCCTACTTACTGAGCGTCGCTTCAGTTTCTAATGCATCTAAATATTTGAAATTGCTTTTCATTTTGACAGCTTCTCCCGAAGAAAGTGTGTAAATAAGAAAAAAACATATATGCGCAAAGCACAGATATGATTGATATCTTCGAATAATATGATATTTTTAACCAAAACACGATTATTACAGGAAAATATTTTTTTCCTTTCGTCTACCGATTCAAATGTTTTGATTTATAAATCGTTTGCATATTATTCGGCCAATCCTAAATATTTTATAAAAGAGCTGACATACCGAAAATAGATAGACTCAGCACAAAAATAATTGGTAAAGCGATTTAATGATATTGCAGTCAAAAATAGTTTCAAGCTCATAATGCGTGACGCTTAAAAAAGATACATTATCGTGTTTTTTTCGAGCGAGATACATTCGTTTTATTAAAGAGAAGGTACAAAAACAAAAATTGCTAAATATTATGACTTTTATGTTGAAAATAATTACTCGTGTAAGACATTTATTTGAACTAACGACAATATATAACCGGTGGAAATAATATTAAAGTATATCTATGATTCTTTTCTTTTGTTGTCTAAAGTACCCTAGTGAAGGATACTCATAGGGTAGTACTCAAAAATTAATCACGCTAGAAAATGCCACGAGTACTCATGAGTACTCATGGAGCTTGAGTACTCATCAGTAGTATTCGAGCTAGATTTCGACCGGTTGAGTACGACTACTGAGTACTCGCCTCATAAAACTGAGTTTTCTATGAGTACTACCCACACATCTTCCGAGTACTACGGTAGCTTTTTCCAAGATTTACTCGTGCATCTTTACTTAGTTCACTATTTTTTATGCTATATGCATTCTATTTCGTTAGCCTATCAACAATGGTAAATTAGTACAAGGCAATGATTTATAATAATAAGATACTTTAGTATTTTATTGTCTATAAATTACATAAATAAATATTATGTTTCAAAAAACAACGCTTAACACATATAGAAGACAATAAAATATCATTCAAGACACAAATGAATGCTCAATGTTTTCGAAAACGATATTTGATCACTATGAACTCACAGATACAAAACACTACAGAAAAAAGAATGCTAAAATTTGTTACGATACAGCACTCAATAGCACGAACAATTAATTTAAAAATTATTAAATAGTTTTTTGATTCGATTCGTGTGTGTAAAGAAATTTTATGTTAAAGCGATGCTTACAAAAAAGAAACTTCATGATATGAACCATGGAAGCTATTTAATAACCAAACAAACGTTTAACTAATCTGAAACAAAATTTACTCTGAAATTTAGAAATTAAAAGTTATCAGATTATTGTTTATACACAGTGAAAAGACATACTTTGTTTTATTCGAAAGTTGAACAGTTGAAAACGAAAAGTATATGTGTCTCTGTTCACAAAATGAAACATAATTGATTTAATATAACCAATCGTTATATAGACAAAAATGAATCATCTACTAAACATGAAGGATAGAATCAATATAGTCGCGAAATATTTCGTTAATATTTTTTAATTAATTGCATTTTTGTTTTTGTATAATGTTATTTAACTTTTTACATGTCAATGAATTGGCGTTTTATCGAAACACAGAATTGAGTACTAATTATAGTACTCAGACTATCGTATATGAGTGAATTTCAGAGAGTTAACATATGTGAGTACTCACTTGAATACACGAACATTAAAGATGCACAGAGAATCTCACGAAGACTTCAACGAGTCTTTTATGTACTCATGCTGGAAGGTCGTGCTCGCGAGATCAGTATTTTCACTAGGGATCACTATCACAAGAAGCAGATCCAAGATAGAAAAATACTTTAAATATCATTTCACATTTATATGTTGACATAAAAAGACATTTTGAAATCTGATAACGATATTTAATGACTTATTTAGTTAATTTTCATATGAAGAATATCTGGAACTTGATTTCACGAGGTCAAAATTCTATTTTTTTTTATACAAAAATTCAAAACTTTTATTTGAGTACACTCATAAGGGAACATTCGTAAATGATTCACACCGTTTCGATTCATCTTCTACTGATGCATAGGAGTCATCATATATATATATATATATATGAAATACTAAAAAGAGTTCCTGCCATTGCTGCACGGTTTCAAGGTTATGAACTAAACAACTGCTATAGTAGATGGTATCACCATCTATTTATCAATGCATTTTTTCCTCGAAAAACATCCCTGGTGAAAATACTCATTAAGCGAGTACGACCTTCCAGCATAAGTACATAAAAGACTCGTTGAAGTATTCGTGAGATTCTCTGTGTATCTTTAATGTTCGTGTGCTCAAGTGAGTACTCGCATATGTTAACTTTCTGAAATTCACTCATATACGATAGTCTGAGTACTATAATTAGTACTCAATTCTG
>OENM01000616.1:9387-61156 GCA_900239745.1 Rotaria magnacalcarata
TTGCATTAGAATATATTGCTGAATTCATTGTATATAGACGTTGAATGGCAAATGGAAACCGACGAATAACTTCACGTGTACAATAATCTTCGTTTGTTGAATGCAAAGTATAACCGTAGTACGCAGAGAGATATTCTCGATGTTTATGAACATAATTGTATGGCAAATCGTTGATATAGGTCGCAACAAGACGCCATCGAAGATAATTATGAACCATTCGAGCAAATAACGGACTTAATGTTATAGAAAGTGAATAATCTTTGATTTGAACAAGAAATTATAAGTGTACTTCTCGAGATCTGTTACCAATTCAAAAGCATCGGTAAAATACATGTTGTTTGTCAAATAGATTGGTGTCAGTATTGAGATGGCATCTGGATCGTCTAGTTCATGTCTCATTATTTGATCGAATTCAAACTAGAAAAGAAGCATATAAATTTCTTTCATGACTTTTTGCTTAGCTTTTACAGAAAATTGTGTTGATATCTCTTGTAAATTCGTTGTTCTTGGTACACTGCTAGTAGGATTACGTCGAAGACTCTAAATAATAGAATGATAATGTAGTCGATTGGAATCGATTATAATGAAATACATACGTCGGCTAGAAATTTTTCAATAGTGAATACATCATTAGCAACGGTAAACGCTCGATCTTCGACATTTATATCTGTTATTCCAGCATCTTTAGCAAGTAATTTCATTATTTCAATAATATATATTTGAAACGCAGCACGACGCTAAAGGATGAAATCAAGTGTTGGAGATATTTTTACATGCATTTTAATTAACCAGAAAAAAAGTCAGGAGAAATGCAAATAATATCATGTATTGATCAGGATATGAAGAGATATTTACAATGGTTGATGTTTTATGATAGAACGAACTTTATTATTAGGTGCATCTCTTATAGAGATCTTTCATCATGTTTTGAAATAGGTTTAACGCAATGTTACTCACTGAAGTTGATATAGGATCATCTTCCTCATAGTCAGACACTTCCATTGATAGACCAGCTGGATACAACTTGATAAACAAAACAAAAAATATGAAAGCTTCGTTTACAAATTTTATTATATTTTTTTTATACTTCAAGACGTTTTATGGTTGGATCATCTTCATCGAATCTTGTACGTATACCAAATACAGCGAGGGCACCTAATCGAGATATAAACATTTATTTAATGTAAATGTAGGATTTTATTAACTTGCCAAAATCGCCATGAATATGAGACATTTGTTGATAGAGAGTTTGATTTTTTAATAAAGCTTCTTGACTAACATTCTCAGCACTATTGTCAAACATAAACCATCCATTAATAGTAGAAGGATCTTGTATGATTGCTATCAAGTATGTTGCACTAGTATTTACTCGTATATAATCATCTCGACATTCAGTGTAATAAGTCTAGAGGAAATTTTTATTTCGTAGAAAAAAAAGTCTTAATCAAAAGCAAAAACTGACTTTCACTTTATATTCCCAACTTCGTTGATCCGAACGAATTATAGGCGAATCAAGAAGACGTTCGATTTCCGTATCACGTCGATTGATTATATCACCAAGTATTGTTCGTTCAACATCAAATGATTGAATCGGATGAGTTTTTTGCCAACCACCACATGCATAAGTATAAAAATCTTTGCATAAATTAGATGAGACTGCACTGTCTATAGAACGTAATTGATGTGTAGCTGCTGAAATACATCCTTGAGTAAGACAAACGTCATTCTCATTCTTATTCTTATTTGTATTGTCATATTTTGCACGATTTCGTGCCTGAACAATAACAGTGATAATCAATGCAAGGGAAAGGACACCAAGAAATATAAGAGTACCAAACCAAACTCTTCCAGAAATTGTGCGATTACGACCAGCGTTAACGACAACTCCCTTCTCATCAAGTCCAATAATCTCCGGTATGCTCCGCATTTTTTTAAAAGTCTTCTTCTTCTTCTTTTTTTGGCTTAGACTTCTTTTTATTTAATGATGATAACAAAACAAAAGTTCGACTCTATCAGCGATGAAGATAACATAATTTTATGTTATAGATATATTTGCACGAGTACAATCTTCTTTTTTTCTTCTCAAATAAGAAATAAAAGGACAGATAAGACTGAATAAACACTAATTTAACAAAATGCTGTATAATTGTCTGTCTCAGTCTTTCGATGAAAATAAACTAAATGGTTAATCGAATTTAATATTGGAACAATTACATATGGAATATTATCACAACCATCACTTATTTCATAGAAATTTTAATATTTAAGAGATATTTGGTTTTTTATAACTACTTATTCTAATAGAGGTCAGGCAATTTCTGTATTTATGCAGGACTCAAATGTGTTGCTTAAAATACATGCGAGGAAAGAGGAATTATCTCTCTACAGACTTCGTATTTATTAGAAACAAAGAATGATGAAACGCAGTAGTCTCATGCCTGTGTGCATCCAGGGACATATTACAATTATTTCACCTTTTGTGAAGTTCAGATCTATTTTCGAGAAAACTAATTGTTCACTTTCGCTCTGGATATGGGTTCAAGGACACTTCACGCTGTGACAACAGCCGATTTCACGTGTTTCTGTTTGAATTTCTCAACGGTAGAGAGATAACTCTGAACAACATAACAATTCGAATCACTGAAAAACTGAAGTAAATGTTCGCACTACCGTAGATATTCGCACCGTCAGGTAGAGATGCATCAATTAATATAGACAAACCCTTTCTTTCTTCAATGAAACTGCTACTTCGATGGTCCTTTTCAGATCACTACATATTCATTTCTATTTTAAAACGCTGATGACACCATTTCTTACATAAATTTTATTCTAAATTTCATGACTATGAACATCGTCTTTTTATTTCTGTGAAAATTTTATTTTTAACAACAACAAGAACATTCAGAATACGATAGTCAAATGGACGAACAACCACAGAAAACAAACAAAAAAACTCTATATGACAACAATATAATATTTGTTCATCTATATAGGATAATTGAGTAATACATCTTGTCGTGCTAATTCGAGTAACATTGGATCATCGAAGAATTTATTGATACTAACATCTTCACTCAGACCCTAAAAATAAAAGTACAACATAAACGTAACCAACCGCGAAAGTTTAATTCTTACTTTTCTTCGTCGTGTTTTAATCATAAATTCTCGTGCTAAATGATTTACAGGTTGAGCTTCCAATGGCCGAATAACAATTGATTTATCAAGTGGATCACCAGGAACAATCTAAATCGATTATAATACAGCGAACACGAGCATATTTACATGGTAGATATAATTCTGATTCATACCTGCCAATGATGAAATACCGACATACAAAATGCTTGACCTTGCGTATGTGTACGAAGATCAGTTTCAAAACCCATTGAATCGATAGCTGGAATAAACGCTTTAAGCGTATAGAGTGGTGAACCCGATACTGGAGCGTCAAGTGTAACATGACCACTATTCAATCAAATTTAATGAGTTTCCTTTCTTTTCACTATTTTGAATTCAAAAGAAAATACATACCGACGGCGGCCAAGTACTGTATAAACAGCTGATACACAATCTGCTGGAGCAATGACTTCAACGAAATTATATGGTTCCATAAGACGAGGAGTTGCCTAAACCGGAAAAAAAACAATAATAGAAAAGCTAACGAATAGATTTATACGAACAAGTAAGAAAGATGAATAAGCCACACGTCGAGCTGTTGGAATCAATTGACCGCGACCATGATGAATTGGTTCTTGTGCAATCGATGCATCGAGAATTTTAAATTTAACATTTCGAATTGCTAAAAAAACGTCTTCATATTGATTAAAAAAGAAAATCATAGAAAACATACGTTCATCGCATAGAGGTCCTTCCCGGGTTGCCCATTGAAAGCCTTGTACGATGGATTCTTTAACAGGCTCTGATGTTAATAGAGTTTTGTTAACTTCATGTGATAATGTATCGTCAAGAAGAATATTCGGTCCATTTATATCTGGTCCAAATGCCCAGATCGAGCGACTAGCAAGTATATCCCATTCGTAACGATTTTGAAAAAAATCACTGATACGTTTATTATTCCAACCGATTTGAACAACTTCTTGCTCAATATCTTCAGCTATGCCTTTTTCTAATGGTTCTGCTATCATGGTTAACTTATTTCTGTAATAAAATAAAGAAAAATGAAATGCGTTACAGCGAAAGCTATTTTTTTCTACGTTTTACTTTTTATTTGGCGTTTCAGCAAAACACTTCAATGACGATGTTTCAACAACTGTTTCGCAGAATGTTACAACAGGGTCAGCAACTTTGATTTCTAAATCAATGAAAATAATTTAAGTTAATAGAAAACGAAAAATTCAAGACAAACCTATTTCTGAATACATTCGACGTAGATCATGCATAACACAATCGAGATAGAGTTCACCTGTGCCAAGGATAATATGTTCACCAGATTCTTCGACTTTTGTATTTAATAATGGGTAACTTTTATTGACTTTACGTAAGCCATCTAACATTTTGGGTAGTTCAGATGGATTCACCGGTTCGACGGCTATTTTTATCACCGAAGTTGTATTAAATTTTAATGGCCGAAATATTTGAACCTAGGAAAACAAAAGCAATTTCGCATAGACAAAATTTTAGATGTTCGTAAATTTTTATAGGAAATTGTCGGCGGAGAACGAGGGAAAACATCTCATCTATCCTCATAATGATCAAAGTAAACTGTGATTTGCATTGCAAAACTAGATAAATGCTTAAGTGTACGACTTACATCGTCAATATTTGTAACATTCATTCGATGATTGCGTACTAAACCCGAGTTATCAACAATAGTTGATGTTTTAACAATGGATTGATCAACACCTTCAATTAATACCCAGCTACCAGCTGGAACACGATTAAGTTCAATACGATATCTAAATAAGAAAAAAAGAATAATTTGTATTGTCAATCAAAACAAAAGTACACTAACCGAGCATTAAATACCCATAATCGTCCAACAGCACATGAAAATGAATCTTCTGGATCTTTCAAAGTATAATTTTCACCTAGAATTCTAACATCTTGACCTGATTTCAGTGTACCACAAAAAATTCTTCCTAAGACATGAAATGATGTTGCATCAGATGTCGAATAATTTTTCGTTGTATGAATAATTACAGGTGCCTACACGAAAAATTTTTGAATATTTCACAATTGACTTTCGAAAATTCGCTTTAAAACTCTTTATTTAACTTACATTAGGATTACAATTGTTCATATCGGCTACAATATCTTCTTGTAAACTACCGGTATACAAATGTTCAACTTTAGCTTTTGCATTTTTAACTGGCGATGGAATATGTTGTACAATCATATCAGTAAAACCTTTGAATTCACCGAAAAATCGCGCACAAACAAGCCGAACTAACGGACGAATATTAAGTTTTAATTCGGTTTTTGTTAGTCGAATTCCTAATTCATCGATAACACCCGGAAGTGTTGAATCAACATCACCAACAACCTATAAAAATAGTTTTTTTTTCTAACTCAATCAAAATAAAACAAATTACATGAGCAAGAATTTTATAAAGTGGTTCAAGAATAAATTGAATAAATGAACGCGATGCACTAGCCGTTGCACCTTTTTTACCAAACGTTCGCCTATTAATACAATCGAATTAATAAATTATAAATAGAATAATTTTATTTCTATTCACTTTTTCGCATCATAATAAACATCACCCCATAATCGTTTTGCTAATGCTTGATAATCAAATGCATTACCTAAAATAATTCATTAGAATTTATATTCCAAAAAACAATATCTTTCGCTTTACCATGTGTGTCCGCATAAATTTTCGCAAACGATTTTAGCGTAAAACAAAATCGATAATACGCACTGGCAAAACATACATTGTTAAGTAACGGTGAGACATAGGAAGCAGTATTTTCATCTTCTGAGTATGTTCTAAAAACAACAAACATTTTCAAATCGACTTTCATTTTATACTTGAGATGTTTATTGTGATAAAAAAATACATCATAACTTTATTATACATACAAATTTGCATGTCATTGAGTGCACTTTAAAGAAAGGCTTTATGAACGATAGACAAGTGTTCTTTTGTACATTAGAATGTCAATGTAAGTCTTCGGTCCAGTCACAATTTCTATGGCTGTTCATTTCTCTATCTGTGTTAGCTACCGGCAAGAGTCAGTAGAAAAGTTTTGAAAATAAAAACCATCAGAAAAAATCATTAGTTTTCCAATAGAAAGCCAAAAACTCCCTCCGATTAAAATTCCTCTCGTAGAAAACAAAATTTTGCTAACCGATTGATGAGTTACTGAAAAATTGGGACACCTTCAGGGAAATAGGAAAGATCGCTCACTTGATTAATGCATTGACTTCATCAATAATATGTTTGATTTTGAAATACGCATCTTGTGGTGGTAATTTAAGTTCGAGTATAAGACGATCAATTTTATTGACACATAGTGTAATCGCTAGACGCTCTTGCATAGCATGTTTAATTAGTCGATCCGTATTGAGCATAACGCCTTCGTGGGCATCGACAAAAATAACAACACCATCGCATAGACGAAATGCAGCTGTGACCTCATCGGAAAAATTCACGTGACCCGGCGTGTCTAATATATTGAAAAGATAATTTTTATCTTTGAGATCTGGCAAAAGGATTGTGAATGGCGTGGATTTAATCGATACACCACGTTCTTGTTCAGTAAATAAGGTATCAGTATATCTCAACTAAAAAACGACAAGATATGATCGATATCGGGAGAAATAGGAGAACGCACTTCTTTATTTTCTGTTGATGCTAAATATGGATGAGTTTGTTCGATTAATGAATCACAAAAAGTTGTCTGAAAGCAAAAGAAGAAGTTAAAGAAAAGAAAATTGTATTGTTTCTTTACTTTTCCATGATGTAAATGTCCAGCAATAGCAATATTTCGTAAGAGCTCGGGACTATCCATTAAATCAGCTAAATATCTAAAAATGAGATGGATTTTTTTTTCTTCTAGAATTATATTCACATTCATTTATTTACTCAAGATCATAAACTGTTTCCGGTATTTCTTGTTCTACAAACGAGAATTTTGCTTTTTTGACTGGCGCAATAATTGGTTCAGTTAGTGCTTGTGTATCTTCTTCTTGAACAACAGTTTCAACTTCAGGCCCATAAAGTTCTAGAGCACTTGGATAATATTTTTTATCCTCATGTAAGACAACAGCTGTCGATAAATTTGATACATCGATGGCTTCATCTTCGCCTCCAGCATCATCACCATCGTCTTCCTAGAAATTATCTAATGAATCAACCAATCGCTTAAACTGTCTACAAACCATATCACTTGTTTCGCCAACATTTGATAATTCATGTCGATAACCATTTTGTTGTTCATCATCTTCTTCATCCGATTCCAATTCGGGACCCATATAGTTTCCGAATTGATCATAGAGATCCGTTTGATCCATTTTTACAAGAAGAAGAAGAAGAAAAAGTTTATCTGAAAACAAACAAATATTAATCCTTATGTAAACAATTAAGTAAAATAAAGATCATCAATGAAATGTTAAATATAATTCTTAGGTATTATCATGAATAATTGATCGATTAAGTCTTCTAAATATAATATTCAACCGAAGGTTAACACAACGTTGGAGTTTATTTCATCAGTATCCTATTTCAATAGACTTTTATGCCATTTTGTATAAATAGAAATTACATCTTCAAAGGTGAACAATTCTTGTCAAAAAGTTCTATAGGAATTTCTTTATTAACTTGTTCAAGTGGCCAGTGACGTGAAATAATAAACTTATGTTCGTATGAAATGTTTTTGTTTGTCTTCGGACTTCTAATAATTGTCATGTGTGCATTCATTCTATTGTTGTTTTTTGTCATAATGAATCTCTATCAATATTTTATATAACTAAAAAGTGGAAGAACTCAAAGAATCGCTCATTGTAAAAATAATAATCGGAATCGTAACGAATATCTTATGTAGGTTTTTTTGGGGGGGCATTTAAATTCAATGAATCGAATATTTATTATCTTGATTAATTAAAAGTGCAGAGAAAAAAATGTGATTTCCTTTTCTTTTTGTTTGCATCGAAATATCTATTATATAAAAATGCTTCGAATCAATTGAAATGTATCCAATTGCAAGAGCATAAAAGGAGAAGAACATAAGGTAAAAAAGAAATCTGATACAAATGATTATGCAAGAATAACAACAACACTCTAATCCCAACAACGACTCGTCGAGTCGATTGCGGTCGACAACAGAAAGTCCAATTGTTGCATCATACAATTTTTCTTTCTCAACAACCTGCTCGATGTCCGAAAGAACAAATATAGTTGATCAAGTGTAAGTAATCATTTTCAAACAAACTTGAAATAAAACGAAGAACAAAAAATATACAATTGAGTAAGTGAAATGAAATCAATTTTCTTTTCCTGTTGTGTTCATATAACACATATAGATTTTCATTATTTTACAGAACACTAACAAGAGATGATGTATCATTGATCATTATCTAACAATAACAACAGACAAATTTCGCCAAAAAAAAAGACAGAAGAGAAATTTATTTTCGTTTGTACCTATTCTATTGCTATTTGTTGTAGGAAAGAATTCGAATTGTCATCAACCTTCAGGTTACCTCATTTCTCTTTTTATATATATTCTTAATACACTTTTCTACACGTCTATGCCTTTCATCTAATCCTAATATTCTTGTATATATACGAATTGATAATTTGTCCTATCGTGGCGACATATGCACTTACATTTTAGCACTACTCCTATCAATTCATAGTGCGTTTGCATTTCAAATACGATGAATATATACTGAGACGAGAGAGAGAAAGAGAGTGAATATATGCATAACGAAAAAAAAGTCGTATATGCATTCGTGTATATATATATATATATAAAATACGATAGAACTTTCTCTTCTGAGTTCGAAGAAAAGAAAGGAATAGTTACCTCCTTGCTATTATAATGATTACTATGTTCAACAGCACGGATTCAAGTAACCAATTAATGATTTCCGTTTTTCTCCTTCAAGGTTATTCCCAGAAATTTAATAATATTTATTACCTACAGTCAACATTGACGCTTATCGGCTATAGAATATGATCTTAGAAAGAAGATTAAATAAAAGATATTAAATATATAAAGATGATTTAGAGATCATATTTAATTTCAGAAATAGCACATCGTTACGAAATAAGCTTAAAAACAAACTACTAAAATATGTTTTAACCTTTTCAAGCACATTCATTCGCTTGTTTTTTTCTCATTTACATAGATTGAATGTATCGAGTTCGATAAATAACTTTTTTTTCTCTGTGTCAAGTTCTATTCATTCAAAAATCGTTGATTGCACAAAGAAAAAGAAAACAATACAAGGTAAGTGACTGTAGACTTAACTATGATACATAGTTTATATTCTATCGATTTATTAAAACACTCTTTTATTCATAGTGAAATAGATATGCATCGAGGAGTAATAAAAAATTCATGGCAAGATTTACATGCAATGACGACTCCATATTCGAATAATAAAAGCGTCGGTTTCGATAAACAATCGAAACAGACTCATCATCAAAAACAAACAAAGGCTACATTCTATTATGAAACAGATCATTCATCAGCGCCCTGCAGACCACTTTCGCCGTCAATAAATTCTATAAATAACCATCATGAACGTGCAAAAAGTGCTGATCATTCTCAAATGCCATTGAATGAAACAACACCACCGGCAACATCGTCTATATACGTGAGCACGTTGAATAATCCAGCAAAAACAACCTCACGTTCGTCTCGTATGGTTAATGCACGTAGTAATGGCGCCATTGGTACACATTCAAGTACAGTTTACATAGAAGAACTACGAAAAACACAACAGGAATGCGAAAAATATGAATTAAATACACTGAATACTCGTTTTGAAAATTATCTGGAAAAAATAAAATATTTAGCCAGTGCTAATGCGAATCTTCGTCGGCAAGTTGATGATGCATATAGAAAATATATGGGATTCGATGAAGAACAACAAATTGAAACCAACGGCAAAAATCAAACGATTAAAAAATATCAACATCCGCATGATGTTCAATTAAATAATTTACGAAAACAAATTAATAATGAAGCTCGAGCACAAACACTGGTGCAAATACGTTTACAACGTGCTGATTATGATACGAAATTCTATCAAACAAATATTAAACTATTAGGAATTCATGAGCAACAACAAACGGAACAACTTCGAACCATGCGACAACAAGCTCAAGGTACTTTACAGGAATTAAAACAAATTCAAGAACAATATCAAAATCGAGAACACGATTTACAAGTAAGAAATATCTTCTACAGGAGCGCCCACATTAATCATTTCTTTGATAAGTGAATTTACTCGAATGAAACCATAACATTCACTTAAAAACGATTGCTATTCATCACCGAAAGAATTAACGAGTCGTAGGGCTTCCTTGGCCAAATAAAGTTCAATGTTAGGACTAGTTCGGCAATCTTTTTCAATAAGTCGCGACCTTTACGAGTGCACCGTTCACAGTGTATTTCAAAAATTTGATGCGCCCACAAGAAAACAATATTGAGTTCTATAGTTTTCTATTTGTGACGCTCGCTTTGTTTTTCGTATCTCAAATTTCCGCATGCGTTGATAATTGTTTAGAAACAAACGCGTCAAAACTTTCAACTACCGCTCTCGACTAATACACCGGCTTATCTCTATGCGTCGCATGTCTAATCCCAATGTATCAGTAGTTACTTGTTGAGTCCTTTTAACATTACTAATTCCCATGCTTTCGTTTTCAATACAGATGTACAAAAATCAATATACTGAATATATAAATAAACTAATCAATTTTTCAAACGAATACGATAAAATAGCTTATGAACGAATGGACAACGAAAATCATTTATGCACTCTCAACGAACAATTATCATTCGAACACGAATATCATCGTCGACGACAAGAAGAATTCGAATATTTAGAACAATTTCGGTTTGATTTAAATAAACAATTTACTAAAACTGAATTTCATTATGTTGTTCAACAAATTCGGTTAGTAAACAATTTTTTTCCTTTATGAAACGCAATCTAGAACTACGATTGAGAATCACAGAATAAAATATATAGAAGTTTGCCATTATTTTTCGCGTATAAGATCCTTCCTGTAACGATGATACTATTGTTTGGGTACAGAACTTATTAATTATGGGATCAACACTGTGTAGCGCCCGATAGACAGTTTATCCACACGTCTATGTATGTTGATGAAATTTAACCCAAGATAAATAGAATAGAAATACTTCTGTAGGATTATCAATGCTTTACATTTCGATGCAATATGGATTTATCTAAATAGTTGTTTTTATTATGAATCTATTCTCTGTTTAGTAAAGATTATCAAGAGCTCAATGATATACGCTTAAGTGAATTAGAAAAATCATATAAAGCAAAATTAGATTTAGTACGAAATGAAATTTCGAAACGCGAAAAACAACAAGAAACAGCAAAACCGCAAGACATTCGAATAGCGTTAGATTCCATGAAGCAAGAACATCGAACATCAATCGAACAAAATCAATTACTCAAAGACAAATCAGGTAAATAGATTTCGAAACATTTTCTTTTTGTCGAAAAACAATTTTCTTTTAGAACAACTTGAAAATGATCTTCGTAACGTTACTGAACAAAATCGTCAACGTTATCAAACAGTCGATAGAGAATATCAAAAATTACAAAGAGAATTACCAGAATTAGATTGTATTGTTGTACATTTACGTGAAAATGCTGGTAGTCTTTGGTCAGAAATCAATACCTATCGATATCTCTTAGTTAATCTACTTTCATCACCAAATGATAAACCACAAAAATCTTCTGGTCCTTGCTCGCCTCCTTTAGCAAAGGCGAGTACAAAAACCACGGAAAATAAAAATCAAGAATCGAAAATTTCAAAATCTATGGTTAAACCAATGATTAATCCAGTAACAAAACCAACAGTAGATGCAAAAGCCAAATCTCCACAACAATATCGGGATGAAACGACCGGTTTCATTGTACATATTGAAGATGGAATAATATGGGTGCGGATTTAAACATTATTTATACATATAAATATGTCTGTGTGTTTAGAAGCAAAAAAAAACAAATATTCATTTTAATTTAGTATTAGCGTGTGCTTTTTTTGTTGTAGTTATACGAGGAAAAAAACAATGAAAGAATACTTCCGAACATTATACGAAAAGGAGTATCGGTTTTGCATTTGAAAATAAAGAAGGAAAAACAGACTTACGTTCTTATCAAGATTTCTCTAAAAGCAGAAGTTATCTAAATATTAATATATCTGAAAAAAAGAAACAAATAGATATTTTGTATCGTTAAGACTCGAGACAAATACATTTATCAACATGACAAAAATTTTACAAAAAAAAACAACAAAACTATGGATTTTTCAATTTTTTCTTTGATCCAACTTCAGCATTCATACGAAGTACATCGCCAGGAGACGGATACGGACGCATTTGAAACAATTCACCAGTAGCGGTGTCATCGACACCCGTCTTTGCTTTGCCTTTTACTTCAAGACCAGCGGCCCAATTGCCTCTGAAAGAATAAGAATATAACAATAAATAAACTCTTTTTTTCAAAAATATTTACCTTGGCACGTCCGAATAAGATGATGGATCCATCTGAAATACGAAAGATTTATAAAATTTATTGACAAAAAAATCACTTACTGGATCAGCGTCGTAGCTCAGCATTTTACCGGCTAGAATAAATAAAGATTTATGAATCACTTATGAGAGAATTAAACTGATTCGTATAGACAAGTCGTTTTATCCTCAGATTATATTTCTATTTCGAAATAGGCTATACCATTTGCTTACCAATTTTACGTTTTAATTTTTGTACAGCATTTAAATCGTCTTCGTCCGTATCAGATCGTTCGCCAGCCTTCAGAAAAATAAACAATGACATTATCAAAGTAACTCGATAATTTCTTACATCATTTGAATTTTTCTTTTTCTTCTTCTTTTTCGAGGGTCCTGCTGCTTGTCGTTGTGCCTCTGCTGCTTTCTTTTCCATTTCTTTTTCTTAAAAGTGCAAAAAATGATTCATTGACAAAATGTTATTCGTTTGAAAAATAATTCGTCTTACGCCGTAATTTAATTCCTGATTGTGTGATATGTGAGCGTGGATGAGAAGGCGGTAACCATGAGACTTCATCGCTTTCCAAATTCCAATAATAACATCGATCTATATTAGCATCAGGTACTTCACGCCAATTGGTTGGTAATGGATATTTTTTCAACATTCTTCGACGCCGTTTTTCGGTTGTTGGATCTGGTGTATAATGTTTAATTCCGTATCTTTAAAAATAAAGCATTCATATTGTCAAAATGAATTAGACTAACAGTACAAAAAATTCAAACCTGATTATTCTTTTTTATTTAGACCAATCAGAAGACACACGCTTTCAAATGTGTGTATTCTAATTTTAAGTGCACTCAATCTATTTCGCATAATCTTTTCTAAGGCAATTTAACTCCTACGAAACTAAACCAGAATCTTCTTTTTAGTACGCACTACGCAAAATCTCTTCTTCAGATTAAAAATCTTGAAAAAACAATTTTGTTTTCTTTACCGTTTTCTGCAATATTCAACACAAGTATGATATGGATTCCATTTATTTGGACATTTAATACATTCTTCAAAATCAATTTGAACATCAGCTGCCGCAAAGCTACTTGGAACAGCCTAATTGAGAGACAACATTTTCATAAAAATATCCAATTCAATAATCAATCTACTTTTTTAGGGACTGTGGCAGTAGGATGATGATCCTCACGTTCATCATAACTTTCGGCAAATACTTCTTCACTTTTTTCATCATTGTCAGCACTGGCATCTAATAGAAAAGAAATTGAAAGAAAATATAGATTTAAGTGAATATACGAACCGATTGCGGCATTGATATTTGCAGCATTTAGAATACCGCGTTCAATCAAACGTGCTTGTAGTGCAGATGAAAGTGGCATTTCTTTTTGTTTTGCTTCTAAAATGAATTTTCACAATGTAATTTCATTCGTAGTTCTTCGATTGGTTCAATTGGTCAAGCCAATAACACACATTCGGAAAAAACAAAAAAAGCATCAAGATCTAAAATTAATTTCTAAAATTTAATTACTAAATTGTTTTTTAACAATGCAAAATTTTCAGCAGGGTGGTTTATAGCGCCCTCTATGATAAAACTGACCAGACCATCGCTCGTGCAAAAAGAAATAGACAAATCTGCACTTCAAATGTTGATCAATGTTGTCCGCCTTGATTTTTCGTTCCACTAGTAATTATTTATTTGTTAATCCATCCATTAAACAATTATTTCATTCATTTAATTCAATCAATGCTCCATTATCTGTTAAACAACCATTAATTGATCCAAATCCACCATTAGTTGGTCAAGCGATTGAAATAAAAGAATTTTTAAGACAAAATTCAATTTCATTCGATGAATCATGGACATGTATCAAAGCACTATGTTGTCGAAGTACAAATAAACCATCAGGATTTATACATATAGGAAAAGAACGGGGTAATAATGCCACAAGAAATATAATGGCCGTTTAAGGTTTTATGTATTCTAATAGGTGATTTCGCTTGTTTGAAGTGTGCGACAAGTGGAACTTGGGAGGACTTTAAAAGTCAATTACAAAATCTTCGATCAAGGTTTTAATTATTTATTTTTTATCTTCTTTAATTTATGTGTTTTGTTTTTACTCTATAGGACATTTTGTCCAAAAGCAAGTCTACCATTGATTCTTCTACCCGATGAAGAACGTGATATTTGGGGAAAATCAAAAGCAATTGCAGATTGCGATAAAGACGTTCTAGATATCACTTTATCAAGATATGGATTTAATGAGGTGAAATTCTTTGATGTTTCACGAAAGAACATATTCTAGTCTCTTATCTCTCTAGAAAACGAAGATTATCGTTTTAAACATCTAATGAATGTGTAGTCTAAAAATTCATATTAGAAATAAAAATATTCATTTTGCCACTTTATAAGAATAATATTTCCTGAAATCTATTTTTGTTAGAACTTTTTTTTCTACGCAAAGCCTCCTATGAGAATTATGACAATAATTCAAGTGCCAACAATAGCTGTGCAGTATCTCTGCACCCATAGCCTAATTCCATGAGCTTTTCTTTAGGGTCTACTAAACACAAATGATCCATTCGCTAATATCACTCGGTAAAATATTGTGCCCCTCACTATCGTCTCTTTCTCTTATTAAACTAGCTGTCGCAATCAACAACAAAAAACTTATTAAGTATTTGTAATTTTAAAGGAGTATACACTATCCACTGACACACTTCAACGATATGGTCTTCGAATTTATCAAGATCAACTAATTGCACCCTTGTACGATGCTGACCGATCTCTTGTTAACATTGTTGTTCTTGATCCAATATCCCAAACTAACACTAAACCTTTGTAATAACTTTGGTTTTAACCTTTTTTTGTTTTCTAAATAAATTTTATACTTTATTAGAAAACTTACTGTACCATTTGGTTTAAATCTCCTTTCGGCAAGAAATGCTGAAATAATGCTTGTTGATTCCATCTGGGATGCTCTATGTGTTTATCAAACTACAGGCAAAGTAGCAATTGCTCTTCCGAGTGCAAAATTTTCTATTCGAGTAAGATGGAATTTCTATGGTTTTTTTGTTATTGTTTTCTACTCATTGAATTCAGATGAACATGATTTTTGAACATTTGCGTAAAATTCATATTTGGTGTTCAAATGATAAAGCACTTGCTTTTCGTCTTGCCAATGTACTCAGTCCTCATCGTTGTTTTATGATAACGTAAGTAAAATATTTCAAGTTGATGTTGCTGATAAAAAAAATGTTTTCCTGTAAAGTTATCCAATGAATGCACAAGGAGCATTTATGTCCGGTCATAACTTAAAAACAATAATGAATGAAAGCTTCGCTGTGATTAATAAATGTATTGAACAATTCGATACGTTTCGTGATTTGATACGCGATGAATTACTTCAACGAACACGTTTTGCCGGATTAACGGTAAGCTAATATGTTTCTCTCACAAAAACAAACTGCTAATATTCGTCTGATTTCTAGTGGCAAAGGTTTCCTATGTTAACTCAAATTCTTAAGGGCCATCGAGCTGGTGAATTAACAGTCCTTACGGGATCCACTGGTTGTGGTAAAACTACATTCTTAAGTGAATACTCACTCGATCTATGTCTTCAAGGGGTAAATATATAATTACGTACTAAGATGAAATGTGAATGCATTTCGAGTGTGCATTCCGTACTCTTTTAGCGAAAGAAAATTGTATTCATTCTTTTATTAGCTATCAACTCTATTCGGCAGTTTTGAAATTCAAACGCATCGTCTTGCTAAAGTAATGTTAACACAGTATTCCGGGTATGTTTTCGGAAATTTATGAATTCGAGTTTATTCATTTATTTTTATTCTGTGAAGTTTAAATCTATCGAAAAATATGGATGCATTTGATAAATTTGCCGATCAATTTGCTCGTATACCAATGTTTTTTATGACATTTCACGGCCAAGAAAGCATTGATAAAGTGATACATGTAAGTGAAAAATATTTCGATTTTTATTTCAAAAACAAAAACAAAATCTCAAGTTAGACAATGGGAAATGCAGTTGCAATTCATGATATAAAACATGTTATTATCGATAATCTTCAGTTTATGATGGGCATGGATTATTCGAATGGGGATCGATTTTTTAAACAAGATACTTTAATCCATCGTTTTCGAAATTTCGCGACCAATAATAAATGTCATGTTACTATCGTTATTCATCCGAGAAAAGTAAGTAATCTCCGAGAAAGAGATTGTTGGATAAGAAAATTATTTTCTTTTCAAGGAAGAAGATGAAGGATTAACAATTTCATCAATATTCGGTTCGGCAAAAGTATCACAAGAATCCGATAATATTTTGATAATACAACAAAAAAAGTTATCTACTGCAAACGGTGGCAATATCAAATATTTACAAGTAGATCGATATATTTTGCGATAGTTTAATGCTATTGTTGTCAAACCTTTTCAGGTAGCAAAGAATCGATTTGATGGACAACTCGGTCGATTTGCACTACGTTTTGATAAAGAACGACTGTCATTTTCACGTCCAGCGTTTTCAAGAGATGATTCAAATATCGAATCCGATGACCACGAACTGCGACAATCAATCCCTGTTGAACAATAAATAATGATCGTATTATTTTGTTTTTCAGGAACATCGATTCTACTCGGTTTTTCATGAGCCAGTATCATTTTTTTCTTTCGTTATAGAATAAATTATTGTTACTAAAACAAAGTCAGAAAGGGATTTCTTTTTTCTTGAACCAGAATTACGAAATATTTTTCTCCCTCAATATAGAATTCTTCGTTCTTGTTAACGGCCAGTTTTACTTTTGAAATAATATCTATCTATCAGTCCAAAGTCAAATCAATTACATTCGTTATGATTGATAGATCAATTGTAAAAGTTTTAATTGAATTTAAAATGTAAATTCTTCAAAAATAAGCAAATCTCGTTAAATTTACGTCGAAAAGTGGGTTTCTTCTTGTACAAAAGATGTAAATCAAAATATGCACTCGTTTAATTTCCATTGATATCAAAATATAATTTCAGCATTTCGGTTTACACAATATTTGACTATTGGCTCCATGAGTGATTGATCCGGAGATTATTAGAGTGAATGTCGAGGTCAGGTGTAGCTTTGAGCCTTGTCTTCCTGACATTTAAACCGCCAACTTATTTTGCTAAATACTGATCGACCATTCATGACATAAAAATCTTTCTCAGCTAATACGGGAGTGAGAATGTTGTATCCGATCAACTTCAGGCACATACTTAATCAATCATGTAACATGTTCACAACACCAAAACGAAGCGTTTGCATAAGAATGGTAAGTTGAGAATCATCAGATTGATGATGTGGTCAGTATTTGTAAAAAAAAGTCTTTTTTGCATTTGCTTTTCGATTTTCAAATTTATTCACGTGAAATGTTGCGACTTTTCAAAGAAAATTAAAATGAAAGATTTTCATAGGAATTTTATGATCTCTTGTATTTTATTTAGCATTCATTGTGCTCTTGAAATTAATAGTTTATCGACACTTTAGACGTTTATTATTATATGCCCTTGAATACGGTAGATCAATCTTATCTGATTTATGTTTTGATTGTTTGTGACCATGTCCTTCATATGTCTGTTTAGTAGTTTTATTCTTTCGGTTGTTTCAACTTCTGATAAGGCTGTTTCAATTCCAAACTATTTAAGTGTGTAACAATCGTTTTCGATGATCACTCCGCGAAATCTTAAAAGTATAGTAGTTTGAATCTTTTCTTATGAGAACGTCAGTATCAATTCGGGTGCTGCCAAACAAAAGAACAATCAGTAGTATAAACCTAATTTCTCAGAAAAAGAGGTCATCATATATAAAGTTGACTATCGTCCTGTAGAACTAAAAATCGTTAGGTTTTGTTACGGGCAATGGTTTTCTTAGCAAGAAAATAAAAATCTAATGGTAAGTTCTTACGATCAGTGACTTATGAGCATTCTTGTCCAATGCAAATGGGTGATTCCAGATTTTTCATCACATATAGTCGATACGAATATTGATCTTGTCTACTTGACTATCTTTGTAGATTGATTTTATTTTACAGAAATCACGATCATATCATTGCACAATGAATAGTGCGCAAGTATTTGTAGAGTCAACAAATCGTGGAGAAGAATCCATGTAAGTAGACTTTTTCTTAACTCCTCTCTATGATTGCCTAATAATTCTTTCACCAGTATCGTAGCGAATTTAAATTTCAGCGTGCACTACTTTAAAACTAGCCAATAACGCAATAAAAACAATTGTTGTTGTTGTTACTGGATATACCTGATCTATCTCTATGTAGTCAACGTGTAGAAGAAACCTCAGTGAATTTGTCATCCCATCCACAGTGCTTGATAAAAACGTTGCATTTTCTAAAGCCGACTGAGTGTAGTTTTTTTGTTTCGTAATCTACATTTTTTGAAGACAATGGGCTTTCTTTCACGAACAAATTTCTACATCTATGTACATAATTACCCAGGTCGATCAAAACGGAACTCCGTTACGGTTCGGTTACTAGAATCAGTTTTATGGACCGTATCTCTATTGTAAAATAGCCGTAAGTAGTTGTATTTTCACCGTAAACGATTCGGTTTTACTGTGTTCAGTAAAGACGCCTAACATGAGCCGTACATTGTGAAAATACGACTACTTACGGCTATTTTGCAATAGAGATATGGCCGTAAAACTGATTCCAGTAAACGGACCGTGTCGTTCGACCTGGGTAGAAGTCCTAAGAAAATTAGGAATGGTCACAATTCGCGTGGCATTTGTATAGCACCGTATAACTATTAGAACATTATTTTAAGGGGCTGAAATATCTCTCAATATCAATGCGCTTTTCTCTATGTTAGACTCTTGTTGACGGAAAGAAATATTTCCTTCATTTGCCAATGTAAGGTGCTCATTTCGGTTAATATTGTCGATAAAGTTTGGAGTAAAGAGCAATATTTCCAAAAAGAAGTTTAGAGCTCCATTAATTTGAACTGCAGTCCAACGGTTGTTTCTATTTTTCTGACTATTGTTCTGGCAAAATAAACCATATGGGTGATTTCCTGAACAATTCTGTCATACGAAATATTGATAAGAAACACAGAGACACCATTGTGCCTACGTTTCACGTTTGCATTGCTTTTTTCTGGTATGTTTTTGATTGAATATTTTTAAGAGGAATTGAAATCGTCGAATTAAAATACCCGTACTGAATTTATTCTCTACTATAGGCACATTACCGCCCAACCCACGAATGCGGATATTTTGAATACATTTCCGATGTTACCTGGTGAGAAACTGGTGAAACAATGGCAGGTGGGCCGTTGTTGTCATAGTAATTGCTTTGGTAAACATGCCATCACTCTCACTGATTCACGATTGCTCTCTCGCACTGAAATATGCTCATGCCTCGGTTGTCTTTGCGGTTGCTGCTGTGATCATCCGCATATTGATTCAACTATAAATCTACGAAATATTGCTCAAATCAAACAATTTGGTGCCAGTTGCTTGCATGTCTGGTTTTACAGAATATTGAATTGTGATTTCTGTTGTCCACCAAATTCCTTTGATGTCCGTGGTTCATTCGGATCACAACCTATCTATGTCAGTGAAGCAGAGAACTTTGACGTTCAAACTATGATTCCATTAGCGATGGCAAAGAATGAATCCAAACATAATCTTTAAAGTGAACTTTCAACATACTGAAAACAATGAACCTATTGATACTACCATATTCTTTTTTTTGCTTAAGTAGAGATAAATTTAGCGTTTTTTAACAGGAAAGATTGATTCTCCGCACAATACTCAAAACGATGTTTTAATTTCTGGTGAAATAGTGTGTGCCTATCTGAATGTAAATGAAGCCTGATAGATTTGAATGGTATTCATTTTTAATGTCTCTCACTACGCACAACATATTACATTTAAAAACAATGTTTGAAACATCCATTTTTATTGCTTACAGTCATGTGCTTAAATGTCGTTGTCTTTCTCCTTATCTTCACCGTTCCTTTTACATCATTGTTTTTTATGCCATCAGCTGTCACAATATTTTATTGTTTTCTCCAAGTGTTATCTGGCTTAGTAAAGAAACGATTTTTCGTGAAATTGTTTTGTTTTTCGCATCCACACATCGATCGACTGTATTGGAGCAACCATTTTCGCCAATAATCTTGAACAAGATGAGTAGTTCGACTCCGTCGGCATTGATTCAATCGGATACTGAAGAACCCCTCAAGTCGCTGTTGTCATATCGCATAGCTACATTGGCTGACTGTGAAGCTGTATCAACATTAGTAAACAGTGGTTATCGTGGTGAATCTTCACGCCAAGGTTGGACCACTGAAGAAGCACTAGTCGGAGGCCTCCGAACACATCCGAGCAAACTAATTGATATAATTAATGATAAAACAAATGCCATATTACTTTTCTTCGAAGAAAGCGAAAATGTTCTTGTCGGATGTGTTCACTTACAACATGACCCAGTCGAACGAAGCGCTTTATTAGGAATGCTGACTGTTAGACCAGATCTACAAGGGCGAGGCTATGGAAAATTTATTCTATCAATAGCAGAATGCTACGTTCGAGACACTTGGGATGTTGAATTTGTGAAAATGAAAGCAATTATGCAAAGACCCGAATTAGTAGCGTATTACAATCGGCGTGGTTACATTGATACGGGTCGGCGCGAACCGTTTCCAAAGGGTGATGAGCGATCGGGTATACCAAAAGTTCAAGATTTAGAGGTTTGTATTTTGAAAAAATATGTAAAACTTTCTTAATAAAGATCTAGATATTAAACAATATATTGATTATTTTCTAAAAAAAACATGTTTTTATGAGAATTGGTTTCGTCGGTGTTTTACATTAGACTTGCATGAAGGTATTTTTCTGCCCTGTTCATCACGATAGAGATTTAAATGGTAAAGAACAAAAAGAAAAGGACGTATAAGACTGATGAGCACATTAATAAATAATATCCTTTTGAACATGGATGTTATAGATTGCAAGTGCTCAACATTTGAAAAAGGAAGGATTCGTATGCAATCTTTTTTCATTCGTTGTGTTTTTTCTACGGAGTTTTGCTGCTGTGCAGTGTCTCGCAATGAAAATAGCTCTCGAGAGAACAGATGAAAATTTTCCCAAAAAATATTCTGTTCGTGTTCCATGATCATTCGGGACGATAGAATAGATCTTTTCGATTTTTTGTCTCTGAACCATCTTGAATATCGTATTTCTCATGCACATGAGAAGGAATGATCAACTCAAAAACTAATAGTTCATCGAATTCTCAGCTATCTGAATGTAAGGTAAGTGCAACCGATAAAAGAGAAGCAATAATTTGTCCCATTTGCTTCCCATATGGCACTCAGTACTTATGCTCAAATCCTGCAGGCAGCATTTGTTTAAAATTTCTGATTTATCGTATCCATTGATCTAACTAAATTCCTCTTTCAAAATAGCAGCAACCAATTTGGCGGCGTAATTATATGTGAGATGGAATCGATGATTGTCTATAATAAGAATCGCGAATTATTTTGATTTTTAATCTTGTTTATATTATTGAACTGTTGTTTTTTGCAAAAATAAAGACTACTGAAAAAACAAGTTGCTAGATTATATAAGATTTTCTATTATCCATGTTTTAACATTTGACTTTGATAGTTGAGAACGAAAGCGTTCTTCAAGTCGACTAAATTCTCTTAATAAGTTTGATTCTTTTTCAGGTTTGAAATGTTTTAAAATATTCGGNTTCATTTATTGGACGTTCAATCAATATTTTGAGCGTATCGAATGCACTAAAACTTGAACTTGTTTCGATTTTTGTATGAGCAACAGTTTCTTCATCGTTTTCCCAATCGAAATCGCTTTCTTCAAATAGTCGAATATCGATTTGATTAATTAAAATGAGAATATTAATTTGTGTTTCTCGTAAAGGTCTATCGATTAATTGAATCGTGTGACTTTGATTAACATGTGCTAATGTTGTTACAACAATAAATAGACTCGCCGAATTTAATGTCATATCCAACAAAGTTTTTGCTTGCCCTGTAGCATCATCTTGTCTAGGATTATCAACAATATCAATTGTTAATATTGATTCATGATTAAAGTGAATCAACGCAGGACATTGAAGCGACATTCGAGTATTAAATGCGTCAATGCTACGTAATTCTCCCAAATTTCGTCCAGTCAAATATTTAAGCAGAGTTGATTTTCCTGTCTGTGATTTACCTGTGATAACAACTTTTGGTGGTTTTCTCAGTAAGATATCACGCATTAAACTCAATTGGGAACAAAGCCGCATTATCCCAATCCAATTCCAGCGGTGATCTTCTGGTACATTTTTCAATGGTACGCTAGTAAATATTCGATTCCAGAGAGCATCTCGTTCTGGCGATGTTTTAACCTTGGTTATTTCATGGTTCCATTGACATCCGGATATCCGCATTAGAATTTACCATTCGTTTTCATTTTCATCTAGATTTTCACTGGCTGATATTAGTAACGATGATGAAACACCTATTAGCGTTTTTCTGACTTGATTGTGAGACATTCTACTTGGATCATCTGACGAATAATAGCATAAACGTGTATTATCTCGAAACTCAAATAGAGATTGTTGACAATTTTTAAGTGATTGTTTGAACCATGAATAGTTTTTGAAAACAACCATCAAACGATTTAATTTGATTCGAAGAAAAAAGAATGATGCCATTTTTGTAGTTCATGTAAATATTTACGAAGGCGAGAAAATTCTAAACATAACGGCATCAATAGTTCATGCGACATATCTGGAATCACGAAAGATTCAAAGTCGATTTTATGTTCAATTGGGGAGAAAATCCATGATGGAAAATTGATATCTAGTTCGATTGGAGATTTTTCGAATTTTGACTCATAAAACTGAATTATTATTGTGTTACATAGTGATTGATATAAATATGTTGCAGTTTTGCGTTTTTCATCAGCATCATGTCGTAAATCTATGAAAAAAAAAATTAATGAGGTTAATTCATTTTTAAAGTATTCCTAAACTTCACCGACTGACTGTGGTATTTCAAGATTTTCTAAATATTTTTCTGTATCATCGAAATAATTACAGCTTTGAATTTCAGCCAAATATGTCGCTAATATCTCATCACATTGGTCATTATCAATCAGTTTGAATGCGTCAAAAAATGTCGAAAAGCATCGTGCCAATGGTGTATCATTGCATTGGTCAGCCAAGCACGGGTCCAAAACTAATTCATGATAAAACATCAGGTTGCAGGTCACATGAATTTGGAAAAAGTAGTAACATGAATGAAAAATGTTGAATGGTCTTTGATAAACTTCTTTGACTCTGTTGATCTGTGACATATATGATAACAATCTACTGCATATAAATAAAGGAAGTGGCTATGTACACTTGGGTGTATATAGCCACTTCCATAAATAAAATTCCGATAAAATATGGCTTTTCATCAATACATGCTTGTTCTTTTGTTTTTTAGCACAAAAGAAGACATAATCTGACTTTGCTTCGCTGATATTGGTATATATAGAAGGAATAATGCTACTTCGATATATAAAATTCATAGATCAATTCGAATAGAAGTGTACGGAAAACAATTTCACTGTCTTATATTAAGAACCAAGAATTCGACGTCGATAAAGATACCAATGAACTCCAATCAATACCTCATTGAGCATTGAATTGATAGTAGAGAAAATATGGACTAGCCTTTCTAAAAATACGTCAGCTATCGCAAGAACTTGAGAACAGAACAATACTAGAAAACTTTTACATATAACCACGTCTATCCAAGCCTGGATCTGCCCTAATTTGAGTCTATCTTCCTCTGTTTTTGGGATAGGCTTGATTCTCGCAAGTCTAATAGCTTCGCCACCTAAGATATCAGTAACATTTAATCAACATCTCACTGAACTCAAGTATATCCAGTACTGACACAATAGTAGTTTCGTTAAAAAAAGAGATAGAATATCGACACGGTGTTCGTTTTAAATGGATACATTGTGACTTATGAATAAGACAATAGCTCGGTGGTGATATAATTGATTGAAAAACAAGATTAAACTAATTGTAATATATTGAATAAAAGTAAGAAGGAGATCATCTGACATATATTTGATACTATCGAATAAAATATAGATCACAGTATAATTGACTTAAAAAGAGTAAAAACTTGATACGAAGCCAAGAGAAACACTGAGAACGATATAATAATAAAAAAGACTGAGCTCATGTAGTAGAATTTCTCAGAGAGATGTTGTTGGTCATCGAATTAAATAACCCTTCGAGTAGAATTTCAATGGAGGTGACGTTGGTGAAGATAGTTGGACTGCTGCTAGCCACAATCTTCCCTGACAAAATATCAGAACCAAAGCTAATAAATCTAAAAGCAAATTAAAACGAATAAATATGGTTCTAACTGGAGAAAAATGACGACTTACAGATTAGCTACGTAAAGAAGTAGTATGAAGATTACTAAAAGAACAAGAATAATGAAGATTAAAGTACTACGAAAGCGAAGATTATCCATGAATAAGGTTTTCATGGAAAAAAGCGTCAAGCTACTGAATAACCACATAGTTTGGCATATTTCCATGAAAACTGTTTTCATGGATATACATGAGATGAGAATGGTACAATATCTCGATTTGTTTTTCTGCTAGAAAATGAAATTCTGAACGGGAACAATGAGTGATTCTGGTTATTGATAAAATAAAACCTCACAACAGTAGAAGTATTGCAGCAATTTGCGCCTGAATATGGTCGATCGTCGTCGATTGCGAGCCAGACGTTTAAGAAACATCTTAGAAGTCTAGTTTATTGAAACTTTCCATGAACATAATATAGGCTTTGCTTCTATTGTTTTCAATAACGAGAAAAGTCGATATCGTTTCTTCTCGAGTGTAAAGATAAGCAGAACGGTCAGTGTGCTAATGGTCTAACATAAAATCGTCGAAGAGACATGAAAACTGCGGTATCTTCCTACGCCAGTTCGAATCATGTTGTTGTCGGCAATGATGTACTCAACCCTATTTCGATTTAGAGTTCACAGATGAATCTATCCTGAGTCAATACACGCAGAATGTTACCTTTCTTGTGAATATTATTTAATATGTTCGACTGGATAAGATCTATATCGAATTCATTAGACGAAGGTTTTTCTTTCACGAGAAATAGCCTTCATCAAACAAATGGGCGAATTTTATTAGTGAGATTGACCATTATTACAGAACGGAGAACAGCAAGATACTTAATAGTATAGAAAAAACAACGAAACACGAATAAACAAGCAAGCAAATCTCAGGCAGAGACCATCGTATAATCATTACTACTACGAACACAACAACAACAAACGATATTCAACCATATTGTCTAGTCAGTTTTATGTCGAATCGAGGTATATATTGGCTTTTTGTTGGTGATCCAGTACCATACTCTGCCTACTAGATCGGGAAACCAAGACGAAGAAGCAAAGTTTGTCTCCAGCAAGTATTCATAGCTGCTATTAACATTTTTACCCACTGTGTTATCTAGAAAGAAAGCGTCAATAGACTAATTTCAACGAGACAAACATGTGTGCAATACTATGTGTATTAGCACTACAAAGTCTAGAACTATACTTTGTGCGAATTGTTTTTACACATCAGTCCGTCTTCATTCAAAAAAAGAACTTTAAAAAACGAGGTTTTCATAAAACAACACATTTGTTCATTTGAGAAGAAAGATGTAATTGTCAAGGTTTACTCTGCATTTTGAGTCGAAGGAAAATTCAAATCAAATTTTTCAATAAAAGTGAAACTATCCGAATATTGGGGCTAATGTAAAACTGGAATTATCCTGTGCTCTATGGAAGCATTCTAGACAGGTTTCAAATGAAAAATCTATTGATGAAATCTCGTGTTAATAGTAATACACGACTCGGCTTGTTTAGTTTAAACATAGTAGTAAACTAGCGAATATACAATGGTTCAAGTAAATTCTTACGGAACAATGACAAAATAAATTAGAAGTCTGCGATCAGTATCGATCGATATTTTAGAGATTATTTTCCATATCTAGACTATTATTTCTTTTCGGCTTGTTTATGTATCCTTCTGTTTTTAATGAGTAATGTAAATACCTTATTGCAATAACTATAACTGTCACCTTCATTTTCTTCTGTAATGACATTTTCTGTTGCTCAAATCGATAGTATTTTCTCTTTTATCTTACTGACCTGAACGACTTGTCCAACGCTGAATTCGACGATCAATATTTTTCATCAGTTCAGGCCATCGTTGTACTAGATTGTCGCGTTCTTGACTATTGCTATTGGATGGCGATGATGACACTAAAGGGAGCAAGGATAATATAATAAAATTCTTGAGGTTATTCTCACAATATAGATTAGTATAGAATATTTGAACTAATGAAAATTCATGAGAAAATATAATTAAATTTTTATGTCAAGAAACAAAAACCGTATGTTCCTTACTTGTAGAAAAGAAGCACTTTCGTGAGAAGTAAATCTAGCTACAAAAGAATAAAATCAAATTTTTCGTTTTTTCTACTGTTTGCTGTTAGAAATGGGAAAAGAAAAATGCTTATTAATTTTCATGCTAGCATGCTAAGAGAATCAATTTATTTCAACAAAAAAGGAGTCAATATCAACTAACGAGACATTCTCATATTTTGATAAATCCAATCAAAAATACCTTCGAAAATTTATTCTAAACTCTGTTTGCAAATTCTCAAGATTGAGATCAACTTGAACAAATCTTACTCTTCAGAATGTATTCAAGTACCTAGTTGTATAACATATCGCACTAGATTGTCTATGTATAGATATAGGCTGCATGAAACTATCCCAGAGATTAATTGATCGAACAGAGACTGTCGATTAATATAAAAAAAAGGGTTTCATTCCACGTTCATCATCATAAGACCTCGTATTAAAATCCAAACATTTTGCAATTCTAGCTTACATGAAGCAGGAGTTCGTGGAGTCACAAATAGATCCAATTGATTAATATTTTCTTTGAGACATTTGAGTAGCATGCTTCCATTGGCCACAATGTAAATGTCTTGACCAGTATTTTTATTCTTATAACTTAAGGAATAGCTGAGATTCTTTTGAATGGATAATACATTTCGAAGAGCAAAATCAATATCGTCAACGCTGTTACTGTCTTGAAAACGGAAGGTAATGGGCACCCCACTGTCCTTCTGAATCTTGATTAGATCGAAATTATCCAGTTCGATTGACATCTAGAATGGAAGATAAAACATAAGATCTTGCCATCCATACAATGTTAACTATAGAAAAGAGTCAGATGCAAATGTCCACAAATTATACATACAATTTGTTTGCCTTCTTTTTTTCTTAATTCTTTGTGAGAAATGGATTGAATCATACAACCAAACAAAAACGTCCAATCCCAAAACAGCAACACTGTCGATGTCGATGTCGCATTTACACTAAGCAGATAAATCACCAATGAAAATGGAGACACGCCTCTTTCTTTCTTTCTTTAATGTAGGTCATGTGCATAAACATAATTTTTAAGTCACTTAGAGATGTCTGTATCGTATGCATACGGTTTACATAGAAGTTCTCGCGGTTTCACTTTAAAAATTTATTCAATTTAATCCTATCAATGGTTATCCTATATTTAACGACTTGACTTGAAATATCAACAGTCCATTTTATATGTTTGGAACAGAAACAAACTATTTAAAACTAAACGATACTGACTAGATTAATTTATTATGATAAAGGGTCGGTGTGGGTGTGGGTATTCTTCGTGTAATCCGCACCCGTCCACACCCACACCCACACCCTTATTATAATAAGAATCATGAACTATTTCGATTTTTAATCTTGTTTATATTATTGAGCTGTTATTTTTTGAAAGAATAAAGACTACTGAAAAAACAAGTTGCTAGATTGTATAAGATTTTCTATTATCCATGTTTTAACATATGACTTTGATACTTGAGAACGAAAGCGTTCTTCAAGTCAACTAAATTCTCTTAATAAGTCTGACTCTTTTTCAGGTTTGAAATTTTTTAAAATAATCGGTTTAATGGTAAGACGATTCGAGATTTGAGCTTGATCATTTGTTAATCCACTTTTTAATTCATTTATTGGACGTTCAATCAATATTTTGAGCGTATCGAATGCACTAAAACTTGAACTTGTTTCGATTTTTGTATGAGCAACAGTTTCTTCATCGTTTTCCCAATCGAAATCCCTTTCTTCAAATAGTCGAATATCGATTTGTTTAATTAGAATAAGAATATTAATTTGTGTTTCTCGTCAAGTCTATCGATTAATTGAATCGTGTGACTTTGATTAACATGTGCTAATGTTGTTACAACAATAAATAGACTCGCCGAATTTAATGTCATATCCAACAAAGTTTTTGCTTGCCCTGTAGCATCATCTTGTCTAGGATTATCAACAATATCAATTGTTAATATTGATTCATGATTAAAGTGAATCAACGCAGGACATTGACGCGACATTCGAGTATTAAACGCGTCAATGCTACGTAATTCTTCCAAATTTCGTCCAGTTAAATATTTAAATAGAGTTGATTTACCTGTGATAACAACTTTTGGTGGTTTTCTCAGTAAGATATCACGCATTAAACTCAATTGGGAACAAAGCCGCATTATCCCAATCCAATTCCAGCGGTGATCTTCTGGTACATTTTTTTGAATGGTACGCTAGTAAATATTCGATTCCAGAGAGCATCGCGTTCTGGCGATGTTTTAACCTTGGTTATTTCATGGTTCCATTGACATCCGGATATCCGCATTAGAATTTGCCATTCGTTTTCATTTTCATCTAGATTTTCACCGGCTGATATTAGTAACGATGATGAAACACCCATTAGCGTTTGTCTGACTTGATTGCGAGACATTCTACTTGAATCATCTGACGAATAATAGCATAAACGTGTATTATCTCGAAACTCAAATAGAGATTGTTGACAATTTTTAAGTGATTGTTTGAACCATGAATAATTTTTGAAAACAACCATCAAACGATTCAATTTGATTCGAAGAAAAAAGAATGATGCCATTTTTATGTAGTTCATGTAAATATTTACGAAGGCGAGAAAATTCTAAATCTAACGGTATCAATAGTTCATGGGACATATCTGGAATCATGAAAGATTCAAAGTCGATTTTTTTTCAAATGGCGAGAAAATCCATGATGGAGCATTGATATCTAGCTCGACTGGAAATTTTTCCAATTTTGACTCATAAAACTGAATTATTATTGTGTTACATAGTGATTGATATAAATATGTTGTAGCTTTGCGCTTTTCATCAGAACCATGTCGTAAATCTGTGAAAGTTTTTTTTAACGAGATTAATTCATTTTTAAAGTATTCCTAAACTTCACCGACTGACTGTGGTATTTCAAGATTTTCTAAATATTTTTCTGTATCATCGAAATAATTACAGCTTTGAATTTCAGCCAAATATGTCGCTAATATCTCATCACATTGGTCATTGTCAATCAGTTTGAATGCGTCAAAAAATGTCGAAAAGCATCGTGCCAATGGTGTATCATTGCATTGGTCAGTCGAACACGCGTCCAAAACTAATTCATGATAAGCACGTAGTACTGTTGATATTGGATCAAGTGTTTCGGCTGTTCGAAAATGTGGCTTACTTGTGTTCACGAAAACAGGAACTTGCAGGTCGCATGAACTAAAAAAGTAGTAACACAAATGAAAAATGTTGAATGGCCTTTGATAAACTTGTTTGACTCTGTTGATCTGTGACATAAAATAGCACGTCCATCTGATTGTTCCTGTGTCATTATAGGTTTTTGTGTTCTTAATTGTTCGGATTCTTCCAACTGAATTGGTAATGTAACAAAACGAATAAAGTCAACTAGAAATCCTTTTAAATAAATGTAAGTAGGATACGGATTATTTTCATTTGGTGAGTAAATAAATGCCGATAGATTAAAAATTGACTTTGAACTTGTACTGCTGAGAGGAGATCGCAGTAAGATTTGCGTTGAAAGCTGTCTATTGCCCAATCGTTCATTGACTTCCCCATTAAACAATTCATTGATAGCGAACGGATAACAGCCATGATTTAAAAAGTCACGATAAGTAAATTCTAACGACCAATCAGGAATTACTTGTTGTTCAATGAAATAATTGTACCAAGAGTTGGTGCTGTTTGTCAAATCTTCCAGCAATCTTTGTTTTTCGCTCGATGATTCACCTATTGCAACAATGACTAATGTTGATAATTCCTTTTTCATAATAAAATGATGACGACCAAATACAGAATATTTGGGAATAAAAACATCATTAATAACATTTATAATTTGATCAGGACCATCACCGAACGGGTTTGCTCCTTGATCGCGGATCATGTATCTGATAACTTTTGTCGTAAAATGTTGAATTCTACCAGCGAACGCATGAATTAAATCTTTTGTCAGTTCCGTGCCGAATGATACCAAACGGAAAATGGCATCTTTTTCATAAATGTAACTATCGAAAACATTAAACCACGACGCATAGCTCGACCAAAAATTATGATCGGCACATTGTGGTGTTCCAAAAGTGACACATCGTAAAACTACCTGATCCATGGTTAAGCCAATCTCAACCAGACATTGTATGACTTGCGCTGTAAATAACTGGCATACTGCGCCACCAAGTGAATGTCCACTGATAATTACCTTCCATCCTTGTCGTAACCATTTGACAACTGCCAACACAGGTCCTGATTCAGCTCGGCTTGCAAATCCCGCATGTCTGTCGCCTTCATAAATTTTACTATCTGAATAAAGTTTCATGTCTGTAAATACATCTTGAATAGACTTTGAGGAAACAGTTGCACGAAATACCAATAACACTGTTTTGCTTTGATCATGACGACAAATCAGAAATGGATGTTATTGTTCGGGAAGAAATCTCAAATCCGAAAACGTCAATACAAATTTCGCAGGAAACAACGATTGACATTGAGCAAGCTTATTTTCGATATAGTTTGATTTTGCATCAGAATCATTTCCGTCAACTTCATACGTATCATAAAGCCACCAGCATAAATGAATCAATAATCGAATCCAAATTTTATCTACAATATGCGAATGAAAGCTTGTTGATCGATCTATTTGAGTAATATCAGGAAATAACATTTCCTCGTCGTCTCCTGTTGACGAAATGTCAATTAAAAATGGTTTATGAAACAAAATGAAAGAGGCAAAGAATAGTAACAGTCAAAAGATGTTTATCAACGATAGCGAATATTCGGAATCATTTTTTTCAATAAACCGTACATAGGAGATGAAGAAAAAAATAAATCGAAATCGAATAAAACTCATGATATTGACTGTTTATGACAAGTTCTTTTTATTTCTTATCTAAAATCAACATTTTATGGTCTAGCATGAATAATATCGTTCACAATGAATATTAGTTGAATTTAATTTTCAAAGGTTACACTACGGTTTCTTGAATACTACTTTTCTAGCATCGTTTATATATTTATGAAGACGTTTTGATTGATAAATCTTGAAAATTATGATAAAACATGAAAATTAATCAATGACGCTTTTTCTAAGTGACTCTCAATAGAGGGTTTAAAATAAATCATCTTGACCAGTGGCTGGTTTGGATTTTTAATCGGAATTGCCATCCTTGATGTCCGTTGTCGGTCTCTGACCCTTATGACGATGAGTAGACGGCTGATCAACTGTTTTCTCATTTGCTTTCCTGGGTTCTTCACGATTTCTATTTGAGCGATCCGAATGAATTTCATGCTTCTGTTTAGGCTTGTTTTCATGGCCATTTCGCTCGTCTCGTCGGCCATCTTGTTTATTTTCACGGTCGCGATGATGATGATGATGATGGGATTTCTTATGTCCTTGACAATCACTTTTATCCTTTTTCGAACAATTGTTATGTTTCTTTTCATATTTTTGTTTTTTGTGGATTTTGGACTTTGGCCCTTCTCGTTTATCTCCTCGTCGTGGTTGTGAATTGTGATGAGCGCCTGTATTATTTTCATCGGGGAGCATCGGTTCTCCATGCTTACTGTTGTCTCGTAATCGATTTCGGCGCTCGAGTTGCTTTAAATTTCCTTGTGAGACGACTTCGTTAGGATTGCTCGCATCTGCTATGGTCGGTACTTGATTAGTGTCGATTTCCGACATTGGTAGTGAGGTGCCGTGTTTCCCTTTTGACTTTGGTTGCGCATCGGTCACTACAAATAAAATCAAGATTTTCTATTTTTGTCAAGAAGATTAAATAAATAAAGTATATCAAACTGGCGTCTGTGGTCATTTGCCGTAATCTCTCAGTCTGGTGAACATTCTCTGAAAAAAAATCTCACTCTAAATATCTTTCCTTGAACTGCTAAAGTATTTATAGCCAATAATGTTGTTAAGATTTTAAATAAAATCAGTTTTATAATTAATAAATGAATGAGAATCATAGATTTCGCCGAATTCTAGAGTCGATGTATATTTCTCACCTCCGATGGCCAAGAACACCCATATGGTAAGTAGTAGAAAACACAGAGCTGGAGATAAAGGCTTCATCATTGTTTAACTCGTGAAAATGATACTATGTATATATATATATATATGATTTAACGTTTCGTTAGATAATCGAAAACAATTTAGTATAGATTATTTCTAATCGCAACAAATAGTAAAGGAAACTCAAGAAGATAAACACTGACTATGTGTTATCTCAGTGACCTTCTGTTCGAATTTCATTCACACAGCAAATACGAAAGTAATCAATCTAATTAGAAAATATTATTCAACGAAGACCTATACAACTTTGCTCGACAAGATAAAAATAATACAGTTTTAATCATGTTAGCCATTAATATATACTCGAATTCGCCTATGAAAGATCTGTAAAAATGGATAGCTAAATATAGTCTATCGCTGTTACAGCCGTGTGTTGAGTTTCTTTTTCAAGTTTCTCATTCATTAGCCAAGCAAATAGTAAATAATTATCCCAATGAAGATTCTAATTTTTATTGAAAATATAGAATTTAATTACATGTGTAAGTTTTTGCTACCATACTCAATATCGACGTAAACAGTTTTGTTTTCATTACTAATAAATTAAGTTTATTGTTTGCTGGCTAAAGGATGGGATCCATGTTTTTCAGGGTTTTATGATCAATAGATATTATCTTACGCATTGGAAAAAAAGGAAATTCTCAAAATGATTATTATAATAGAGAAAACAAGAATGAAAAAGTTCATGTAGGTCTAACAGTATTTCGCGTTAATTCGTCACGACGGACTTTCTTTAAAATCCATCTCTTGAAGTCTGGCAACAGTTTGATATAGATCCACGGTGATAGAAGACTTATTAAGTACATGAAATCAAGCGTATAATCTGTTTGAATATTTGCCAGGAAAATTGGAGAATTCATTATTTGAGTGACACCTATAGTTAGACTGGGTAGCCATGCAAATAAATAAAGGCTCGAAATAAGGACTAATTGTACTGTCATACGTCGTTGTTTTTTCCAAGAATATCCGCCCTGTTGACGTCGCTTATGACGAATAACGCGTATAACAAGCGCCAAATTAGCCAACATAATGACAACAACTGGTGAACCATTGTTCGCTGCCCAATCGAACATGCCTAAAAACTTATCGTAGAGAAGATAACAGTTCGCATAGCCACACATATTCGATGTAAAGTCCCATTGAGTGCCATCACATGGAGCGATTAAGATAATAATAAAATAGAAAATAAATGGATAAGTAACACATATGGCAAGAGGAGCATAGTAAAGAACATAGAGATTGATACGAGATTGAAATATATTTGGGCTAAATATAAGTGCATGCCGTTGAATGGAGATAGTAGCCATAAGAAGTTCACTTATTAAATGAATACTATACTCGAAAAATGTCCACCAATTACAATAACTGGGTGTTGCTGGAGAAACATATCCAAGATAATAGTAATTTATTGGCATTGGTAGATCTGCAACTAACTCAACGAAAGTAACAATAAGTAAGATGAGTAACGCTTGATTTTGAAGTGCATTTAACGTAGTACGGTGTTTAATGAAAAATGCAAAAATCAATAGACTAATGATAATTGCTGGAATTTGTAAAGTGATCAAAATGAAAAATTTTGTTCGATGAAGAACAAATTTGCTGTCTTCGAATGTTTTCATATCCATACGACTCAGTAGTGCAGATTACGATGAAGACAAATAATGAGTTTTATTTTTGGAAGCTTCCTCTTTAAATATGATCGTTAACAAGACGCTCAGTTGACGGTAAGATAATTATGAATTTTATTCTATTAGAAATAACAATCTGTCAATGAACTTTGCAATTATTCGTTTCCTAATGAAGCACGCTCTGATATTTATTCATGTATAGATAACTATTTTGTATCCTGGGCACAGTTAGAGTATACTCCTAGTTTAGTTTTAAACAAAACGTTTAGTTCTAATGAAATTATGACATGCAATCTATGCTCTTAAATAGTAGGCAACGAGAAAATCTGAATAGTTTAATATTTTCCATAGCCGAATGAAGAAAAAAAAACTTGTAAGTTTTTAATCTACTGACATATTCCAATTTTATTTATCTGTCAATGGTATCGAGGCCAGACAAGCCTTTGAGTAGTTAGATTATGCACAGCGTGATATTATGTCTGATTAAGTTGCTTAGTTTACTTCAAGAAAATTACTCCTTTTGTTACTGGGTTCTTTATTGATACATCACGCACGCAATTTAAAATTAGTATAGTTACAAGGCTAGCATGTAAGAATATTTCAGGAAATCATGCGAAGTATCTGATTTTAATGAACGATGAATCGATGAATTCTATTTTTTAATTACATACAATACAAAAGGAAATGTATTCTAATTTTCGACGCTCTGTGGAGCACAGTAATTATGCATCCTCGTGCGTTTTTTTTGTCGTGTCTCCTATATTTATAAAAAGTTGATTTTTCTCTGCTACAATGAATCATAATCACTTTTAAATCATTCGAAACAGTGTTGAAAAAATTTCTTCTAGCCCTTTTTCCGAGCTTAGAAATGATTGAAAGAAAAATCTCAAAAACAACTTTTTTTCTTTATATTTCATTAATTGAGAAGTACATTAACCAATCAAATTTACTCATTTGGAAAGTAATAATTGCATTCATACACTTTCAAACATTGTATGTGTTACAGTTGACATGAGAATTTAGTTGAAATTGGAATAATAGATTTAATTCAAGATAGATAATAAAATAGACACAAAAGAGAGCGAAAAAAAGAAAAGAAAAAATAATTCGAAAATCAAAATGCAAATAAAACTAGATGGTAATCGAGCTCCACTCGCTTACGAAATGCGGTGCGACGCATATATGTAATTTCGGAAATTTATTAATTGTTTAGATGTTTAATCTTTCGTAATGATATTTATTTATCGGTGTCGATATTAGGGTGCCTAACTTTTAGTGTTTGGATTTTCGTTTTAATTATTTGAAAGTAAAATTTGATCAAAATTCTGTTTTGGGGAATTAATTTACGACAGAACGGGAGGGCTGGCAAAGGTCCAGAAAATGTCCACTTTACCTAAAGTCCTGTGAAAAGTCCTTCACCCTCAACCTAAAGTCCCGCCATAGGATCTTACTGGTGGCGGCATCTGTCCACGGGACTTTGGGTAGGAAAAGTGACATTTTCTCGGAACTCTGCCATTGCTGCAGAACGGTAGTATCTTAAGAATTTAAAAAGAAAATGCTACATATTTTATGTGGATTCTTTCATATTGTGTTTTAACACGTTTTTTGTGATGTTGGATTGTCGAGATCATGGAGTCACAAGTTGTGCAGATTTGATGCGCACATCGAGTTTAAACAAAAGAAAGAAAGTAAACTCGCGCGCGACTACATAAATGCTGTGCTTCGCACCGCATTAATTATATGAACGATATGGAAATTTTTTACTACGAGATAGATTTAGCAAACTGTTTTCTAATTGATCATAATTTAGATTTTTTTTTAATTGATGACCAAAACAAAAAAATTAATTTATTTCTTATTTTTCATTTGTCTCAACGCGTTCTCATATCACTTGCATGAGTCATACAGTAATTAATGTATCTTGTTGAACTGATACTTTAATATGAAAAGGAAATAAAATACTTCGTTGGCTATGACAATAATGTTACATCATCAAATAAATACTTATTTATCCGAGTTTCCAATTTAAAAATTTAGTAGAATCTATTAATATCTAAATTTTTTCCCATCATTTCTTTATTAATTTAAGTTTTAATAATTGATACTCGTTACTATGAAACAGACAATGATTAGACATAAATTACGAAGTTTGTTTTATATTAGCTTATTTGTTTTTAACGAGGAACGATTGTACATAATAACACATCAAATCGACTACTCATATAAGAAACTTCTTTATTAATTTCATTAAAAATCAACAAAAAAAACATTTCCTTTCCTTCCATATCATTCGATACAAAAACTCGTTCCCTTCCCATCCCACCTGCTCGAGGCACGAGCATTGAAATAAATAAAGCGAAAAATAACGAAAATCTTTTCTTTCTGTTCTTCGAATATAGGAAGAAAAAAAATTCAATGTCTCTATGTCCCGAGTGTTAAAGCAAACATCTTTTCAGAATGTTTGTCATTTTTCTCGCTTCGATCATGAAAGATAGACACAATTAATCTTGGAAACAAAAACATTTTTTTTGAATCTACATACTCCATCAAACTAGATCATACTACTCACTAACAAAATTTTATTTCTATGAATCACTTTCTCATAACATTTATAGAATAATCAACAATTCCAATCTCAACTAGATTCTAAACTCTACTGCCACATATGTGCCAATATTCACTGATGGTATATTTATTTTGATTCAGTAATCAAACACGCTGAATATGCTATCCTAAAAATACAATTTTAAAATAGACGAGATGGCCGAGCGGTTAAGGCGTTAGACTGCTAATCTAATGGGCTCTGCCCGCGTGAGTTCAAATCTCACTCTCGTCGCCATTTTTTTCTTCCTTCAAAAATTCATTTTTTATTTTTCTCAAATCTATTAATTCAATAATATTCAATGCTGATGTCATCTCAGTCTAAAAGAAATGGCGAAGTATCAAATTTTGTATTCATCATTGAGTATGGAGAGGTATGAATAACTACGTCTACTATACGAATATCTAATCGACAATGTGCGATAAATGTATATATATATGTTGTGGTCAAAATTCAAATCCAGTCAAATTTTTTTATTTGTCCGGGCAAAATTCAAATTAGAATTGTGTCTAACAAAATCCCAGTCAAAATTCTAATTTCGATTTTCACCAAAAAATTCTAATTTCAATTTTCACCAAAAAAATTCTAATTTCGAGGGTGTGGGTGTGAGTGTTGATGGAGAGATTCACACCCAAACCTACACCCCCACACACCCTTGAAATTAGAATTTTTTGGTGAAAATTGAAATTAGAATTTTTTTTAGTAAAAATCGAAATTAGAATTTTGACTGGGATTTTGTTGGACACAATTCTAATTTGATTTCTACCTGGACCAAATTCAAATTAGAATTTTGCCCGGGCAAATAAAAAGTTTGACTGGATTTGAATTTTGACCACAACATATATACAACGAATTCAATCTCATAATATGACAACCAAAAGGACATAACGGGTACTTTTAAAGTATCATAAATTGAGTTTAAAAAACTTATAAAATGACACGCAGTTCGCTGTCGAAAAATAATTAACAGAAACAAACTATCAAAATAGTTTTCAATATTTTCTAATGAACATTTTCTAGGCGATCAGACTAATTATATCACGTTGTGTTTCTAACATCTGAGTGATTGATGCTGTGAAGCACATATACAAGCAAATTAATTTAAAATTTGAACTGGTTTTGTCTTGTATAGCTTTGTTGTTACGGTTTTTGTTAGTTTATTATTATGAAATCCCGCAGCTCAATGTTCTGTTTGTGAACTCGTAGAATCCACTGGAAGTAATTGATCTAGTAGTGTTTGCCATGGAATAACAAGATTATTCCCCTTTGAAATGAATATAATTATAGTATCGCTTTTATTTTTTTATTTCATAAAAGGATTAGAAAATGATAATGTAGTTTTTTCTTTTAGTCGTTTGACCATGCGAGTTCCTATAAAGGCAAGAATAACAACAACCAGTTCGATGGCAACTACGACGATGAGAGTGATTGTGCCCCAGCAAAGCTTTTTCGGTGACGATGCTGGTGACTTCGGACGATTAGCTGCTAATCTATTGAGTAGAGAACCTAACCGTTGACCTCCTCTAATGATACGTTGTTCAACTACGGGGATATTTTTCATATAGTAGATGTTGCCCAGATGAAAAACGGCTGAAGCATTCATGGTTACATTAGTTTCATCGAAATAAACTTGCTGACACACTAGCGTTGCACTTTCTATAATCCATTGTTTGAAATCATCATTGTGAATTGTCGGTGTTTGATTACGCATGAGCGCATATAGATATTCGTAATAGAGACCGAAATTCGATTGAAACTCGTGTGAAATACGCCAATGAATGAGTCCACTATCCCATAGTGAATGAAGATTTGTCTCGCGTGAATTATTCATGAAGAACCCTATAAGAAAACATTCAATCAATTAACTGTTTCTTCAATTTACTGTTACCTTTCACTTTGTTTCCACCTAAATCTCCTGCGAAGCTAACATGCAGTGGCTGATGAACATCGCCAGCGAAATGAACAAGAAACATGAGTGCTTCTTCATGTTGTATATGATCTAGATCAGCAGCAATCAGCCGTTGTGAATAATTTCTTAGTGCACCATCCACACAAATGTCATTCTTGCAATCTCGCTGTGGATCGTAATCGCAATTCCAGTCAGGCATATCGATATAGTGCAATGCTCGAGTCCATTGCCAATTAATATAGTCGAAATGGTTGGAATTATCGTGAATGATGTCGTCGGCCCACGAAGCAACAGCTGTCAAATTACCAAACACGAACCAAGGCAACAACGGTTTAATCCATTCGGATGCTTCCGGAGTCAATTGACTCTCAGCTAGGCGAACAACAAGTGCGTGCCCTTCTAGACCCCATCCATGGATACTTGGTACGGTTGCTTCAAGAATTAAAATAAACAACAAGAACGATGCAGTCATTTGACTTAAATGTTACTTGATAAAGATAACAAGAGTATACTATTGATATGAATCTACATAAGAATAGAAAAATGAAAACGAACTGCGGAATAGGAGCAACAACGTGTCGAGTGTTATCGAGAGTATGAGTGGGCAGGTGTTGTTTGGGATCTATTTGTTTGTCTTGTTTTCATTCATATCCTATCAACAAAGCGTGTCCGAAATACGTAAACAGTGACATTTTTATTATTGTTTTATTTTAGAAACAAAAAGGAAAGAGTGCTTGAATGGTAACATTAAATTTAGATAATTTATATTTAAAATATCATCACCAAAACAGTTTCCGTTTTAACTTTTCATTTAGTCGAACGAATATGATGTGATATAAATGGATCACATCGATGACCAAAATATTCCTCTTATTTATTTACACTACTGTTTTTATTTTTAAAATGTAGCCAATGATCTCAAAATAACAACAAATAATAAAGTCTATTTTCAATACGGAGAAGAATATTTAAGAAAATACCCTTGATCTCGAACTAATTTATAAAGTGTTACTTTAACGTATCATAAGAGAAGATATGTCGGCTGTTTCTATTTGAGATGATTATTAGCTCTTATGAACTTATTTCACCTTGGATAAAGAAAATTCCGTCAAAATCAAATTAATCACTTGAAATTCTACATAAAAAAGAAAACATTCGTATTTATATCAATCCTTTTTGCAGGATTTCATATTTCCTTTGTCTATTGCCGATAAAACAGAAGAATTTGTATTTATAATTATTTATTATGAAAAAGAGACTATTGTTTTACTCTGTGAATACATTCTTAGTTCAGCCTTTCTATCGTGATAACGAACGATTGTGTTGAAAATAAAAATCTAACTAAATAGTATGTAGTCTTATGAAAATCTTGAAATACTATTTATTTATGCATGATTCCGTTGATCCAAGGTAAATAAGCCGATACACGAGTATAGACATTCGGCATATTGTGATTTATCATTTCACACTCTCTGTGTCCAAAACTAGTAACACCATCAACAACCCATTGGCCACTGTGTTCTTGTAGTAAAGGACCACCACTATTACCGTTGCATACAGCTGAATTCAGTGACGGATCTCTAACACAAATTTGTTTCTCTTTGTTGATATCTGTCCAGAAATGTTCGCAGTTTTCAATGACACGAACTTGTGTTTGTTTCAATACATGATGAGTCCCTCCGCCTGTCTTCACTGCTCCCCAACTGATTAACACCACCTCAGAATCTGGTTTAGGATCAGGACCAGGCAAGCAAGCTGGCTGCACGTATTCATTGAAATTCGCCGGTTCAGCTAGTCGAAGAAGAGCTATATCATTGATAACTGTGTCTGCATTCCAATCAGGATGTACGAAGATTTCAGCAACCTGCAGTTTTTGTCGTGAACTTTCGTCTGCGTCTCCTAAATCTCTATTGTGAATACCAGCAATGATAGTAATCAAGGACGGATCTTCCGTACTAATACAATGAGCAGCTGTTAGAACATAATTTTGATTTATCAAAGTACCTCCACAAGTTCCATTTTCTTGATATAAAACTTGCTGATATTTATGAATAAAAAAGACAGTCAAATTTCAAAATAAACAAACTTCAGATAGACATACCCATGGCCACGAGTGAGCCACTGCTTCAAATCCACCAAAAATACGTTCTGAGAACTTCGGTGCAATCTGTTGTCGCCCGCATGTATCACTTGGAATTGGGCGTGTATAACTGATACCTTCAGATTCTTCTCTCAGTGAGTATCGACGATCGTTTCGAAGAATGTTTTCCAAATTCCAATGGCGTCGAGTTTTTGCTGATTCGCTGGATTCATTTGACGCTCTACTACTGGTGTCATTTACTTCCGACGAACTAGACCAATCTGTCGCCGAGTCATTGTCTAGAGATAGAAATACCGATCATGCGTAAAAAAATACGAGTAAAAACTGAATTGAAATATTTCATCAGATATAATGTAAATCATGTCAAAATCATAAACTTCAGACTATTGTTCAATTTTTTCAATGATATTTTATATAAATTCGAAGGTCGTAGAAAAAATAGTCTTTAACAGATAAAGATGATTTTTTTAATTAACTCGATGCACTGCAGAAGAAAATTTTTCGTTACCCAGGACAATCATTCCGACCGTCTGAACGAGCATCTTAAAAGGTCCGAAACGGCTATAATAAGGCATTGTTTTTCACCTTATTTCGTCGTAATCCGTCAGCTCGTTTTTACGGACCGCTTTTTTGCTGGAAAACGGCTACCGTTTTTAACATTATATTCTTTGTTTTCTGAGCTGACGGAAATCGGCGCCGTTTTTCAACGTTCTATACTATTTTTACGACGTTTACGGCATTTTACGCACCGTTTTCTTGGACATGGGTATGACTCTGATCAGAAATTGATATAGGTGATGATAGTGTTAGAGAATGAATTTCGAGTTTCCATGTTCTAAAACAATATTATGGTACCTAACTAGACTCACAAACAACATCTAGTAATTAGAAATTAATTTGAATTTTACAGTACGAAGATAAAAATTGCTGTACCACAACATGAAATATAATTGTAGTCAAGTCATTACTGTTAATCTTTTTAAAGTGTTTTGTTCTATTGATGAGATATAGCTTTGTTTATCATTAATATTGCTTACTTTTTCGCTGCTGTATAACTAGGCCTCTTGATGCATATTTACGTAGGTGTTCTTGTTCGCTCTTGGACATTTTCTCTAGTAAAACTCTTGTCGCATCATTATGACATTGAACGATTGCAAGACAACAAATAAGGAGTAAGACAGCCGAAATGAATCTTGTCGTTAACATGACGAGACTGAAGCAAAACATTCAAATTAATTTATTAACAAATAGCCATCAACCACAAGAAACTTACTGTAGTCAATGTAGAATTACAATGGAAGCGTCTGTAACGAATGTATACAACGACTTGTACTTTTTATAAGTAATCAATGGGTAGATGAGAGCAAACAAGAAGTAAAATAAGAAGAATAAATATTATTCTTGTCAGTTGATATTGTAATTGAAAGCATATCTGTTCAAAATAGAAACGATCTTGTAATTAAAAATGGTATTTAATTGAAGGACATGCTTCAATGCTATTCATAGCCATAGGCGTGATACCTTGATATTGTAATAGTATAATTTATCATTTATCAAATAGTCACGATGTGATATCAACATATAACACGGCCTTCATTCAAAATTGATATATTACTCGGTCCCATGCATAAAACATACGCAATAAACTTTAGTCAATAGTGTATACGCATAAGCCGAAGCATTTTATTTTCAAAGGCCACAATTTCATATTTTCATATATAGAGAGGGTGTGACAGCATCGTGCGTCGTCAGGTGCCTTGTTTCTAATTTTGCGCGAATTTCTCGCTATGTTATCTTTCTCTCTCTCGTCTATATCGTTGTTTGTTGTGTTTGAAATTGAATTAGCTATGTTTGGCGCGTCTCGTCAATTAATACATTTTTTTTCTCTCTCTGAGAGGGTGAAAATTATTGCAACAGTTTAAAGATATATAATACGTTATCTGATTCTACCTAAGATATCAACTATTAAAAGAATCATTATTCATTTTTAATCTTAATAATTGTATGATACTACACATTGCAGAATTAACTAAACATCGCAGCGGGGGGGGGGGGGGNGGGGGGGGGAACATGAAATCGAAGAAGCCTAAGGATATTTCGTGGCTAACCTAGTACGAGAAGTATTTATATTAGCAGTTGAGATTAAGTGTTTGTGTAATTATATTTGTATTTGAAAGCAACACTCAAACTTAATTTAGGATACAGAAAGTGCCGTTATCCGATAATACATCTAAATGGAAGAGCAGACTTTGCAATTGTTCAAGCTTTTTCAACGAATATATTTGCAATCATACCATTGACATTGTGATTAGGTTGACATTTAATAAATCACCTTCATCAGCAAAGGACGCACCCTTGCATGAAAACAGAAAATGCGAAAGACTACACAAAGCAACAAAAAGCTCTATTTATACAATAATTGTATGATTTAATTGTTCACTTAGCTTCCATTAAAAATGACTTGATATTTATCTATTAGTTAATTGAAAAATATGCTTTGATATGTTTAGACTACCCAAGTGACAGTAAAGCTGGAAAAAATCAACAGGTACATTTATTTATAAGTGAACCGTGTTAAGTACTCTTCTTACTTTTCGACTATTCACTAGGAAAAGTGAAAAATAGTACTAAAATTTAATTCATTTTTTTATACTTATATGAAAAGTACTTCATAGTTTTTTAAAGACTAGTCTTACAAAGAAAAAACTGTGACTAAATGATGTTTTAAAAGCTATTACGTAACTTTACCTGTGTAAAAGAAACTTCTTATGACGATTTTGCTTATAGTTGAGTTTACAGTTCGACGATTTTTAGTATAGAAAAAAATTCTACTTAGTTTTTATTCGAATATTTATATCAGACAAAAATAATCACGCTGAATCAAGACGCGTACTCGCTGATTTAACGCACAAAAACGAAAAATAAATAATTTAACTCAACAAGCTGATTAAACAAAAAGATACAACGTGGATAAACTGCATTTCATTGTTAAACGAATTCATATTAAAGTCGAGTTGTCGGTGGTTGAATAGCTAAATTAGAGAAAGAAGCAAAAACTTTAGAAAATTCTATGAATAAATAACGAATTTCTTACCGTTGTTTTGATTATTTCCTCGTTTATCACGTATGGCTTCTTCATCTTCACCAGCAAGTTGAACGAATATTTGTTCGAGTGTTGTTTGTGATACTGAATATGATTCGATTATTTTTTGTTCTTTCTTTTGATTCAAGACTTCAAAAACACGTCCCAAATTATACGGTAATTTGCGTGCATTTGCTTCATTCGTTAATGAATATGAAAACGGTAGATTACAGAAGAGCATTTCATTATATTGATCTAGTTAAACAAATTTAATCGTGATACTCGAAAATTTTAATACTCTTACCTTGTACTTCAATTCCTGGTAAACTTGTTATTAAATTCTCTTTAACACCTTCGATATCATCGCCGGCTACTTTTATTTTGACAGCGTAACCATTACCGAAACGAGTTCTTAAATGTTGCAGATTTCCAAGACACATAAATTGACCCTTATTCATAATACCGATTTCTAGAGATAGAGACAGTCAGTAGAATATCGTTGAGATTAAAATATGAAACACAACGTAGATCGCCTATCAAAATCTATAGAGCAGATGCAGATCTTTTTACTTGAAATACTCTTTGTAGATCGTGTTTCAGAAAGCAAAAACTTCGAATCTCGATTACTTACTAGTACATAGAGCTTCACATTCTTCCATGCTGAAAATATTAAAAAATAAAACAATTCGATACGATGAAGTTCATGAATTACTTTACCTATGACTTGTCATAATAATTGTCAAGCCAACATCGCGGGCAGTTCGGATTACTTTCCATAATTTTCGTTTAGCAGCTGCATCCAAACCCTATAGAAAAGTCATATCATGATTGGATTGTTCTCTTCTTAATATAACAAAATTCATACCGTTGTTGGCTCATCTAAGAAGACTAATTCTGGATTAGCCATAAATGCTAAAGCTGCACTAACTTTTCGTTTATTACCACCACTATAAATAAGCTCATTTGAGCAATCGATGTTGTTTTTTAACGTCAAAAATTTACCTTAGCTTTTGCACTAGACGATTTTCATATGCTTCAAGGCCAAAGATATTCATCATATTATAACACATGTCTGATATTTCCGATTCTTCGACACCTTTCAATCTAAATAAAACATATTTAAAGAATTTGCGCACGAACAAACTTAAACCTTCTCAAATAGAGCGTTTCAATTATAATTATCAGGTATGCTTACCTAGCAAACAACATCAATGTTTCGAAAACGCTAAGATCAGGAATAAGCCAATCAAATTGTGGACAGAAACCAAGTTCTAAATCTCGTTTCTATAGCAAGAAAAAATGCTGTTCCATCTTAACATAAATATACCGATTTATTTACCTTTTTACTGATATTTTTTCCATTGATAATTATGCTTCCAGACGTTGATTTGATATCATTAATTAACATACGAAATGTTGTCGTTTTTCCTGCTCCGTTTGCTCCTAAAGAAATTTAATAGAACATATTTACATGCGAAGTCAACAATTGATAAAATATCTTATACCCAATAGGCCAAAACATGCTCGCTTTTGTACATGAAAATTTAAATGATTAACTGCCAAATAAACTCGATCACCATTCGATTGTTTCTTTTCAGAATTGAATGCTTTGACAAGATCTTTAACCACAATTACAGATTCTGTTGCTATTGGATTATCTTGTAAAATCAATCGACGTTCTAGTTTTACATCTTCGTCTAAATTCTAAAACAAACGAAATTTTAAAGTTATGCTTTGCCGTAAAGAAAATTTCCTACCGAATCGTCCCATTCTTCAGATAGCATTGCATTCGATGAGTCTCGTCCACAACAACATCCTTGCCGACCTTTTCGAACTCTTGAACAATGTTCAACCACAGCTAAAATCACCAACCAAAATGCAATTTGTACAATAAATATAATAAATTGTGTTCCGACACCAGGTTGACTAGTTGCCATTAGTGAGCCAGTTGAAGATAATTTAGTGCCTAACAGTAAATTCCACGAAGTTATGCATGCACTATTTTCATGTAATTGAATGTTAGCAATGGCTTGCTTTAAATTAATTGTTGGCAGTAAAACTGCACCAATATAACGAATAGCCGATATTGTCGAATAGATTTTGGTAGGACCAGCTGATGGCGTATCATTTTTAATGAAGACAGGAAACGAACTAATAACGGCATCAATAACGCATCCAATAACATTTAAAATGAAAAAATTTGAAAAGCCCATAATTGATGATTTAGGAATAAATGAAAAAACATAAGCGAATGGTAACGATGCTAATGTATACATGAGAAACATTAGAAAAAAGACGCCTGCTGCTGTTGAGTTTTGATAAACATGTACTTCAGCATCACTTTTTGGATTCGCTGCACTGCCGATCTACAAAAAAAAACTGTGATATGAAAAACAAAACAAGAATATTTTTCTTCTCATGACATACTTTGATAATAATTGTTAAAAGTGAAATAAGAATCAAACATAACGAAAAATCAAAGATCCAATTCGCAAGCCAATAGCCACGTCTTTTTAAATTAGTTAACAATTGAAGATCTTTCGAATTGCTAATACGCTCCGTCACTAATGTTAATAGAAGAATAGCAATGTATATTGTTGCTATAATACTATTGAAAAGGCTAAACAATGATATTGGAAATACTTCGAAACAATAGAGAACATTTATAATTTGAGCAATATACGATGTTGCTGCTGGACTTGTTATTATGGGTTGATTGATTGTAACAATACTTTTTGATGATGAATTTGCATAGAATTGAAAAAGATTCGTTGCTGCAGCGCCTAAGCTTGTTGGCATCGTATGAAAATTAACTGTTGAAAAATAAGCATTCATTCGTAATGACGGTGACAACAATGTACCGTTATTATAGGCAGCTAAACCTAATTGATATGTATTAATGAATATATCTTCAGTTTGATAATATCTTCCTGTAACATAACTAAGTACAGTATCGCTAAATATTTCATCAACAGTAGCGCCGGTGTCTGACAGATAACTAATAAGACGGCTTTCTACATTATTTGCATTACTATTCGCATATGCAACAACAGTTTGCGAATTATAAATCGATGGAATCAATGTTACTTGAGCATCGGCAATACGTGCATAGGTTGTAAGTGAATTTTGAATTTCTTGTGGTGTCGGTATAGCAGCAACGTTAAGAATTTCGAGAAGGATTGTAAGTAGAAAAAAACCTAAGAATATATTAGTCTGTCGCCGAGAGACGTGCCAGCGTTTGATTAATAAGGCTCGAATACGAGCCCAAAATAGATTCATGCCACGAACACGTGGATATTGTTTACGAAAAACTATAAAGAAATTTTTTTTACCGACGATTGATTATTTTAACTGAGTGATTCGATTACCTTCTTCGCCTAACTGACGTCTATTGCCTTCTTGCATTTGTTCATTTTCTTCCTCTTCTTGAACTAATCTAGATAAAGGGAAAATTTTGATTAAGAAAGATTTAGATTTTGTTTATCTACCGTAGAAAAACATCTTCAATAGTTGTCATTGATACGCCATAGGAATTAATGCCAATGGCTTCTTTGTTTTGATCGAGCCCGCTAATTAATTGTTCAATATTTTTCGATTCGCCACGTTTTATTCCATAGACAAGTTCTGCAGCTGACTCACGTTCTAGAACAACACTACCAACGTATCCTTGAATAAATTGAGTTATGCGATCACTAGAAGATATATCTTGTTTATCCATTAATAATCGATATTCAAAATCTAGAAAATGCTTTTTTTTAATTTTCACATTATTTTTATTTATTCATCGAACCTGTTCGTTGTTTAAGATAATCCGGTGTTCCACTCGCTTGTAATCGACCTCGACTCATGATAGCAATACGATCGGATAAAACATCAGCTTCTTCGAGAAAATGTGTTGTCAATAAAACGCATTTTCCTGTTAACTTCAATTTTCTTATAATAGTCCAAATTAGACGCCGATTGTACGGATCTTAAATTACAACGAAAAACAGTAGACATGAGATTTTATTAGAAAAACGTCTCCTACCAATGCCACTTGTTGGTTCATCGAGAATAACAACCTACACATGTTTTGTTTTAAAAAATAGAATCAGAATCAATATGATAAATTAACAAACTTTTGGATCATTGATTAACGAAATTCCAATTGATAATCGACGTTTCATTCCACCTGATAAATCTTTCGATAATGTGTTTCGATCATTTGATAATCCAATTAACGGAAGAATAGTATCAATTGACGCTTTCATTTTTTCGTCATCCATATGACGCATCTTACAAATCACGAATAACAAAAATGTAAGAAAAAAGTTGTTAGCGCAATCCCTGTGGGATTAAAATGTGAAACACGATGAAACTCCTTTGCTGAAATCTGCCTACCACGGCCTGTGAGTCTTTGTAGCTTTTATGCCACTATCTGTAATCATATATGCAGCCTTTCGCTCGCAGCCTGTATTTTGATCAATGGAGTCGATAGAGACCATCACAGACAGTTAGAGAGAATCCACAGGCCATCACAGACCGTGGCAGAGATTTCAGAGACCATCACAGACTGGGACAGAGAATTCAGAGACCGTCACAGAGCGTGACAGAGAAATTAATTAATTAACTAACCAATTAACTAATTAATTAAACAATTAATTAATTAATTAATTTCTCTGCTCCTGTCTGTGGGGAGATGGGTCCAAATTTCTACCCTATATACTTCAACACTCCTTTCAGATTGTGTTTCACAAAAAGAAACCAACAATATCCTGTTATACCTGTGCAACTAATTCTAAATGTTCTTCAACAGATAATTCATCATAAAGAATATCTAAGAAGAAAACAAAATATATTTATATTTCATACTAGAAGAATTTCTTTCGCTTACCATATTGTGGACAAAAGCCAAGATGTTGTCGAACTTTTTCAATCTGCAAGCGATTATCGAGTCCTTTAATAGTTACACTACCAGAGGTTGGCCTCATCATGCCTTAGAAAATAAAAGTAAAATCATCTGCAGTTAATTAATTTTGCTTTTTACGTACCAACAAGAATAAATGTTGTGGTCGTTTTTCCTGCGCCATTGTGTCCCAATAATGTGCATACTTCACCTTCAAAGAACTCAAGTGAAAGGTCCGAGACAGCTTGAAATTTATCGAATGTCTATATCAACGAAAAAAACAAAAAGCTATAAAATAGTTACTATACGGAAAATGTGCTACTTTATTTAAATGATTAATTCTCATTGTTGGACTTTTTTTCTGTTCGACCTGATCGAGTTCCATCCAATTACTTCCCTTTGATACACCATTATTAACTATATTGAAATCATCATCACTATCAATTGGGCTTACTATTGAAGGCTTCCAATATGATTTTTGAAATAAATAATTCCATCGTTGTGCAACACCGAATTCACCGGGATTGAGACGTTCAACATAAATAGCGAGAAAGAAATACATGACGGAGTAGATTAACATCACCAGAAGATAAAGGCCAACATACAGTTTGTATTGAAAAATGTTTGTGTAAAGGTCTCCCATAGAGGCCGTACCACCTATGGAAAGAAATCTCGTCTAAATTGCTTTATGCTATTAAGTTGACTTACCGCTTCGCCGATCGTACTGTTGCATAACTTGTATACAGAATAAAAGGCCAGCATTTGGAAGGAAACATAGAAAATATCGAAGGCCGACTGGTGCCGACGCATAAAAATCAATAAATGTTATTATCCAAATAACTAAGCCGATCAATTTTGATAATAGAGCTAAAAAAATCATTTTACTTTAGAAACTTCAAATCAAAACTAAAACAAATGAAATTTTACGTCGTTTAAAAAGTTGCCCGAAAAATACGGCAAACACTGATACTTCAATTGAATAAACAAATAAGACTGTCCACACGACTGTCCAATCCGCACCATTAAAAACAGTTTTGCTAACACCTGTATCAGTAGTGCCTTTAATACCCACTTTACTCAAAAGAGTTGCAATGCAAGTTAATACAAAAAAGATACACATTGATCGTGTTATCCATACAAGATTATTGACCCAGGTACGAAGACCGAAGATTCATAAATATTCCTAAAAAAAAGAATATTAGAACAAATAGAAATTCTCTTTTTTTATATTAAATGACATGTTTTTACGCTTGGTTTCCAACAGTAAGATGCAAACATGAATATAATGGTGGAACTTTTAAATATGCACTCCGGACTAATAAAAGTAGTTCAGAAAGAGGAAAAGAACTTGTTATGTAATTAGCAGCAGTTATAGAAACTCGAAGAAAATAAGAATGATGCAAAAATCCACTCCGGAGAAATATTTTAATGACTGATGAAAGAATCAGTTTTAAAATAAACATCTGCTAAACGGAAGGAAATAGAAAAAAGACATAATCTCTCGTTCACGTCTTTTGGCTAATTAAATTATTGTGATCGTAAAACTTCTTAGATTTCGCCATTTTTATCATCTACTGTATTGACATCATCGCATCAAAAAAAAATACTTGCAAAGCAATCATCTTATTTCCAGATTAAATAAATTTAAGGTTTCATGAGCTACGGCAGACAAAAAATAGAATCGCTACGACCACATACGAAACTAGATGGTATTCGAGTTTCACTCGACTACGAAATGCGGTGCGAAGCACGCGAGCCGAATATTCGAAAGTAGTGAGAATAAGATTTAAAAAAATTGATCCAGTTTAAGATTCATTGGAATCGATTATTTTTTTTAAATTTCCGTATACGAATATTGAATAAAAATTTCGCATTCACTATTCTTAAATCGACCATTTTGAAATTCGTCACTAGGAAATCTCTCTGAAAATGTAACAACTAGTTGTCTAACGAGTTTTTTCATTGAACGATTAATTATTTTCACGAATCATTATCTTGAATCAGATGTAAAGCAATAGACTATTGGTTAACAACTATTGATGACGTCATTTTAATTAGCGCGAAACTATCAAACAATAAAATCTTTCAAAACCTTCATTTTCGAATCGTATTTTTAGGCGAACGAAACTTAGTATTGAAAATTGGAAAAAAGATGTAACAAGTTCGACCTCCATAGTTTTATTCCTAGTTTGAATGGATTTTCTATCACTTACGGTTCTCTAGATCATCGCGCTACTTTATTAGAACTTTTATGCGTACTCAAGTTAGAAAGAAACAAAA
>OENM01000617.1:4683-70557 GCA_900239745.1 Rotaria magnacalcarata
AGAGAGCTGTTCGATCAGATCAGCTCTTTTGAAAGGAGCTGTTCAAAACAATCAGCTCATACAGAAATGAACTTTCGAACAGTTCCCTCGCTCAGAACTAGAGCTGAACTATTGCACCCCTACATTTGGCAAGCGATATAATATAAATTATAAGATCATGAATCATTTTATACAATAGAAGAGGGATTGACAAAAAAAAGTTCTATGTAATTATCATTATTCACATAGTCCATCTTTATGTGCCCAAAAACACTTTTTGAGCTTATATTCATTATTATTATCACTTAATCTTATTTGAGTCATACAAAAAGTGCTTCAAGATTTTTAAAATCAATAACTAGCATATGAAACATGCGTGCATCTTATCATCAACAACACTTGTGATGTGATATCGAAACTACATAAGACAATAATATTATCTTATCAAACTACGAGGATCAACAATATTTTGTTCTACAATAGAATATCTCACAAGAATTTCAACTATTGTAAGAGTTGAAATAGTTAACCGAATGGAATTGGTATTAATAATCAAATGATAAAGTTACAGTTGAAGTTGATTTCAACCATCCGTCGATATTTTTTGATAAAGATACCTTCAATTTTGTGATTAACAATGATTTCATTTCAATGGTTTATCAATATAATAAGCTACAGCAAACTATAATGAGAATACTAATACTAATAAATATTTCAAGATTTTTAAATCGACTTTAAATTGATCGCTATTAATTATGTCATTACTTTTGTCTTTATATTCATTGATGAAAAGTCTAGCGAATAAGTGGCAGTGAAATTGAACATCAACTCAGTTTACTGTGAAACGAATACAACACAATACGACAATTGATCTTCATATGACAAAGATCAAGTATAGCCAATTTAGTCAATTTTGATAAATTCCGTAAATATTTGAAAATAATGATATGTAAAAGAATATTTTTTGTTTATACCAAAGATACCAGATTGAAAATGTCTTTATTTTGAAGAATATGAAAATATTGGATCAAGTTTATAGAATAATAAATTAGTATTATATCTCACAATAATCAAGATGAGAGTTTTAAAAAGTAAACATCAGTTTTGTTTTTATCGACGTATAACTATAGGATAAATTTAAATGCGAAAAAGAAAGTGATTTCAGAACATTGAAATACGATTGCAGTACAAGCCCAGTGTGATACTTTTTTGGACTTCATGAACACTTCACAAATACTTCAAAGTACTGAAGTTGTGCTTGCTATTTGCTTGTCACAACTATGTCCTCATACATTATGCGCAAACTTTTCTATTCCACATTTTTTCACTTATTTTCTAAATATAGTTAACTTGACTACTAAATTATTTTATCGTTTTGTGTTCAGTTAGAGTATAATTGCTTTTAAATTTAATCATTATTTCCCAAATAACCCTCAAACTATGATTTGATTAATATATCTACAAATCAAAATGGTTTTTATTTCAAATAGTTTTCAATTATTTCATACTTATGCATCTAGAGATTCACGTCCGTTTTCAATAATAATCCATGATACAAAAGACAGTTATTGGATTTATTATTTTTAAAATCCTTTTTTTTATAGAATCTGTAGATAAATTGCATTATTACGGTTTGATTCTATCGATTGAAATAAATATAATTCGAGCTTTGCATGAGGAACGTAAGTAAAAATACATTAAAATTTTTAATTTAAATATGAAGACGTCTTAATTTAATGATTCCTTTTTCAGTTAAGCTAATAACTTCTAGCATTGGATTGGATTTAGCATAAAAAACAACTCTTCTTCAAGTCTGAGCTTGAAAAATAACAAAAACAAATTAATTTTACCTGTATTATACGAATAAAATCAATGGATCAGTTTATTTATAATTAATTTCAAAAGTTTTTATTCTATTGAAAAAAGCTACACTAACGCAGAAACAGAACATCTTTCACGTTATTCAATGAAGAGAACAGGTTGAAAAATTTACGCATAGCAAAGAAAAAAAGAGGTATCTGAAGAGATATGACTCTTCTATATTTGTATAGAATGTATGCAGATTACACCTTTCGTTTTTTTAGTCTTTCTTTTTGCTCTTATCGATTTTCTATGATTAAAGCAGCAGCTGAGAACAAGAAAGAACGAAAAACTGCCTTCGTATTAAGAATAACAAAGAAAAATGCAAGTCATTGAAGACACTGCAATTGTCATTGCTGCACTTCTTTTTGTTCTTGGCATTTTACTTTGAATAATACATAAAAAAACACAAGTATGACTAGTATTGCACAATTATTTGATGGATATATCGTGAATAAATCAAACGAAGGCGTTTGTCTTAATGATGAGAAATATAAGGGTAAAGTGTTTGGACTTTATTTCAGTGCACATTGGTAGGATTCGTAATTGATGTACAAAATATTGTTTTTAAAAATTTTTTTTTTCTTTAGGTGTCCGCCATGTCGTGGTTTTACTCCTATGCTAATTGAATTTTACAAAAATCATGGTAAAGAGAAAAACTTTGAAATTATATTTATCAGTTCGGATCGTGACGAAAAAGCATTTAATGAATACTTTAAAGAAATGCCTTGGTTAACATTACGTTATAGCGAACGAAAGAAAAAGGAAGAATTAGGAAAAAGATTTCATATTACTGGTATTCCAACATTAATGTTACTTGATGGAGACTCAGGAGATGTTATTTGTAAAGATGCAAGGGATAATATTCAACATAGAGATACACGTGGTGATTTTTTTCCATGGAAATCATAATTATTTATTTATCGAACTAGAACAATCCTTTTTCCTTCGACAAATCAAAAGAACACACAGATTCAAGTTGAACAAGTTTTTTTTGGATCTCATATTGTTATGTATGAAAATAAAAATTTAGTTACGATGCTTTTTATATTTTATATTTGTTTTAAGTCATGTTGATTCTCATGTTGATTCTTCTTTTTAAACCTTTAAAGAAATATTTCTCTCTTTTAACTAGATACAAAAACAAATGAACAACATTTAGTAATCATGAATAATTCAGCATGGGTGTGATCATTTGTACTTGTACCTTTACCTTTCATGTAAGTAAAGATAAGATGATGTTAACTGAGAAAGAAACAATGTCAAATATGATTACTATTGAGTCGATTTGTTATAACTCCATATAGAAAAATATATATAACTATCAAATTTATTATTATTTAAAAATAAAACTCTTGAATAATTTTAATAATCGATTCTTATTAATCAAAATAAATATTTGTCGGTATTTACAGTCATATGTATATACTATATATTTATTTATTTGCTTATCTAACATTCTATTTATACATTAATAAATCAAGAGTATTCGAATAGAAGTTGAAATGATGAAACTTATGTAAAGAATATGAAAACCGTATAACAATAATTCGAAGTAAAGCTTCGATACGCAGTTTAATAACAGATGGAATTAATTCTCACGCATGCGTGAGTAGACTACTTAAAATATACATATCAATCAGGAAAGCATTTTCGATTTCGAATAGTTATATGCGAATAATAGTTCGCATCAACCAAGTGAGAACAAAAAATTGAACACTAGTTGTTAACACAGGTACATAATCGTTTCTGGTGGGAGTAGTTTCCTCTAAGAAAATTCTCTAACAGTAAACGATTCTCTCGAGAGAAATACTTTATTTATAAGTAACATGGTCTATTTATTTCTATGTTTATAATGTCCTAGAACTAAAAGTATTGACATGCCATTGTAGAATATCCGTTGTAGAGATGTTAACCGTATGGAATTATTATAAATAAAATGTCAAAGATTTTATTGTGCAATATATATTTGCATATCGATAGGTTTTATCTTTATGAAGTACTATCGATAAGTAAAGAAAACTTCTGAAGAAATATCAAAGTTTATTGACTAATCAACAGCTTATAATCAAACATGCGTTGTATGTTTGATACGATAGCGAAATTCAACATGTTTCTTTTAGTGCTGCAATGACATCTATCTTAAAGAGAGCAAGTTTTCTATCAAATAAATATTGAAAAGTTTTACTGTATTACACGAAACTAAAAAGACTATCAACAGAAAGAATCTGGAAAAAAGTCAAAAGAAACTTTTATGTTTTTTGTCTAATGAAATTTCATCTAAATATAGATAGCTTGTATTTTGACAATCTTTTTTACCGGTTACCATTCAAACTAGGAAACTTAAATATTCACTTTGAGTGAATTACTCGTTTCCTACCTGAATCACTTCAGCAATGGGGAAATTAGTTGTGCATTTTAATTTGAATGGTTCCATTTCACGCGATGCATCTATTTTTTTTAGTGAAGAACAGTTATATAATTATATGTTATAATTTATTTTATTTCATTTAAGAGCATCATCAATATAGACTCGACTAAGTCACACTCAATTACCACAAATAACAAAAGTCATGGTTGGCAGGCAGCTTTATTTCCCATTAGTTAGAAAAATTCTTCTTGACGGGATTCTACTAGTGAGAATGAGAATGATACGTTTTTATTTACAATGATGAGTTCTATCGCCAATAACAACAATTTAATAGTACAGATCAAGAAATTTTCTTGGAATTACTGATGGTCATGGTGAGTTTGACAACAAGAACAACAAAAATATGAGAGAAATTTTCGTTTGAAAGAAGAGAAGAAATCCATTTAAAAAAATCAAAATACGCGATAATATGACACATTGGCACACATTACATTAAATAATTCGAAGCAAAGAATTCATTCTAATTATTTTCTAACATTTTTCTCGTGTATATCAAGAATTGTCTTTCTGACCCGATGAATTCTTAATTTATCGACTGGACAAAAAAGAAAATTTCTCTAAGATAATTCTATTCTTGTTGTTGTTGAATGTGCTATCTCGAAACGAAGAAAATCGATTCTTATTGGCATAATCAATTACATCGATGTTATTGTAAAAGTAAAACATGCATAGGCTCGGTATCGAATTCAGAACTCGAAAATGTTTGAGTCAACATAACTGAAAATCTGTTTTGTTAAGTTCCCGAAAGTGTCATTTCTGTTATAAGAACATTTTCTATTCAATATGAAACTGATAATCCGTGTAGTATCCTAATAACAATGTACACAAACATACATTGACTAATTTATCATTGAAAAGTAGAATAAGTAATGTTTTGTTGTAACTTTTAAATTGAACAAAACCCAAATGTGCTTTCCAAACGTGATAGAAATACATTTTCACATTTTTTTCCTTTTGATTATCTCGACATATTTTATAAATTAATGAAATATTTCGTTTTTTTAATTTTAAATTTCGTTTTATTTTACACTCAAGGATTCTTCGTTCATTTTATATCATAATAATGCACGTATTATTTCTTTTAATAAATTCAATATAATGTATTAGTTCAACACTATTCAGTTGTCTTCTTTTATAGGTCAAATTTTTAATTAAATTAAATCTATAACAAATATTTTTATTTTCTCTGTAAGCAACAAAGTGAACATGATGTATTAACTTAATGCACATGAATATTTTCTAGGAATATAATTAATAAATATTTCAATAATCGAAAACTTCTAAAATGAATAATAATTCTCAAGATTAGACTATATTGGAATAAATTCATATAAATCTTTATTCTGCTATAAAATCACAAAACATTGCATATATTTTATGAGAAAATAATTCTCCTTCCATACTCAGTTTATTCTTTTCCAAAATGGAACACACGACACCACCAGTAGAATAATAAACAAATGAAAAAATATAGATGTATAGATATATAGATATATATTAGTGAGAGAGAGAGAGAGAAAGGATAACACCGACACACGTTTAACAACATCAAATGCAATCAATAATATCTGAATAAATGATGTATTTATTATATAGATATTTACATAGTTAACGACGAGAAACAACGAAAGAACATCTTACTCTGAAGAATAGAAAACGAGAAGAAAACTATCAATTTAGCAGAATAAAGAACAACTGTTCAAAAAGTAACAGATCATTTTGTACAATTTTTAAACACGACAGAAGATGAAAGTTTAGATCGAAACTTTATTATAAAGTGATCACTGTCGATGGTGATGATGGAACCATTATTTCCTAAATAATATATACTTAATTCAACAGATAAATAAAAGTTTTCTTCTATTATTTAAAGATAATTAATGAATTTATTTTTATTTTTTATTTAAATAGAATATTCGTAAAAAATTTAACAACTAAGTTAGTCTTTAAAAAGTATGTTGAGACAAAATATTTTAGAATCTATCAAATTCGTTCTCCATCATCTGCTTTTTTACTAGATGAATTTCAAAAGTATGTTCAAATACTATTTCTTTATGAACAAAAATTTCTATATCTCAATTAGCTTACTTGAAGAAACGGTGATTGCATTGTTGTTTGTTGATAAGGATTATTCCACACCATTGTTGACAATGGAAATACAGCTGAAAATTGAAAAACAATGTTTTTATAGCATCCAATTGTCTTAATTTATGATTTCAATTCAATCTGCTAAAATATTGTTTTAAAAAAAGTTCCTTTTCGATCGATCAATAAAAATAATATTCATCAATCAATCGATTGATAAATATGAAGATAATATTCTTTTTATTCTTACGTCTGTTTGAACGTAACATTTTAATCTATTTGTACATGTTTCTTTTAAAATTAATCAAAACTTTTGAGTTCTTATTTTCAACTTCGTCTCGGTAGATAAAACCTCTCTGATAAAACTGTTTTTACCATATTGTTGATGAGGATTAAACATCGGATGAAACATTTGTGGTATTGTCTGAATTGATGGATTAACAATCCAACCACCAAGCGTATTGATTATTGTTGGTGGTAATTGACGATATTGCTCGTATGGCATTTGAATTGTTGTTGAACATAATGGAACGTTTACTGGCATCGAATTCGATTGTATTTGTACTGGTCCTGCTGTTGATGACGACAAGCAATTATTATCTATTTATATGAGATTATCTTAATTATTCAAAATATGAACAATTCAAAAAGAAAAACAAACTTGGACGAAATGATTTGTAATCATTAGAGTCATGTTCATTCTTAGCCAAAATTTCTTCACGTTTCAATGCTCTTTTACATTCAATCTATGTAGAAAATCAAAATTATTACGAAAAATTAAAAGTAATTGAATACAAACCTTTCGTCCATGGACATCAAAAATTCTTGTAGAACAAACAGCTTTCGTTGTTGCCATATCAGCAAATGTTACAAAACCAAATCCTAAATTAATTAAAATAGAGCTTTATTGTGGATTTTCAGAGAAAACTTCTTTTTTTTAACCTCTATGTCGACCACTATATCGATCGTAAATAATAAAAGCTTCTTCAACCTAAATAGAACGATTTTGAAAAAATTGATTTGTTTAACGAACGCTTTACTTGTCCATAAGACTGAAAAAAATTGGCTAATTCTTCTGGTCCAACTGATGATGGAATGCCACCAACAAATATTTTTCGTTCCTGTCGATATGACTATGAATTAATCATACAATATATAGATATATGTATATGTGTTCAATCCAAATTAAAATTAAATCACATACTGAATCAACACCACTGTCGTCTGAATCACTACTAGTGCTGGTTATGCGTCGAAGAGCTGTTGATTCTGGAAGTAGAGATGATGGAATAAAGTGACCTAACATTAATGAGTTATTGCTCATGGTTGCTTTTCCTGAATATCACACTTTTCTTTTTAATGATTATTTTTAATTCGGTAACTGGCACAAGATTCTTCGAGGCAAAAATGAAGTCTCTACTATGACTCATCGTTAGAACTTTTATTTATTAGAAATAAGATTTAATGCGATATTTGTGTTCTTTTTTTAAATTCATTTCAAATTTTTTTAAAGATTTACATAAATGAAAATAACAAGTGCATTAATGTGTTACACAAGAGGTTAAATCCTCGGCTATGATTAGTTGTCATTGAATTGACGAATAGAAGTTAGGTAAATAATCAAATACTCTGTCGGTGTTTCTTTTGGTAAAAAAAACGACGCATTGTTTTCATTGTATTGAAAAAAAACTCAACATATAAAAATAAAATTTCGATTCTATAAAAGGGTTCTGTTAGTTCTCTGATTATTCTCTACAAATATTAATATTTTAGATCCTCATTAATCAAATCATTTCAGAGAAGAAAATTTGAACGAAAATTAATCAAAATGTCGTTCGTTGTCAAAGCCTTTGGAATTCTACAACAACCAGCAACTGGAGTTCTTCTCTGGTATTTTTTTTCTCTTCATTTTTTCTTTTCCTAATTAACATTCACTGCGATTGTTTTAGGAATAACACATCTGTTCGTAATATGGCGACTCTGAAAGATAGTAAGCTTGTTTTTGTGTTCAATGAAACATTGTTGCTGACTATTTGTTTGTTTTTTTAGTCAGTCGTCGTTTGAAATCGGTAAAAAGTATTCAAAAAATTACAAAATCAATGAAAATGGTTTCAGCAGCTAAATATGCCAAGGCTGAAAGAGAACTACGCGCTGCTCGTTCATATGGATTAAGTGCAAAAGGTAAAAGAAAAACGATTTTGAAAATAATGATTTTTCATTTTTGTTTTTACTTCAACAATGTCATATTACAGCATTTTACGATAATTTGGAAGTAGAAAAAAGTGACACTCCTCAAAAACAGGTTCTCATCGCTGCAACATCCGATCGTGGTCTTTGTGGTGCAGCTAATTCATCAATCATTAAAAGTATTCGCACACAATTGAATGATGAAAAACAAAATTTAGAAGGAACAAAAGTAGTTGCTATTGGAGATAAATCACGTGCTGGTCTTGCACGAACACATTCAGCAAATATACTTTTATCAGTCAATGAAGTTGGAAAACGATCAGTTGTTTTTTGCGATGCAGCTGCTATTGCGCAACAATTGATTAGTTCTGGTTTTGAATTTGATTCAGCTGAAATTGTTTATAATAAATTCAAGTAAGAAAATGTTTTTCAGAAGAAAACCATTAAAATTTGAAAATCAATATTTAAATAGATCGGCTATTGCTTATACAACATCACGTCAAAAAGTCTTATCAAATGATACAATAGCTGCTTCAAAATCAATTCAAGTTTATGATTCGACTGATGCTGATGTTCTCCGTTCGTTTCAGGAATATAATTTAGCATCTGTTCTTTATTATACAATGAAAGAAAATGCAACATCAGAACAATCATCACGTATGACAGCTATGGATAATGCAACTAAGAATGCTGGAGAATTAATTAACAAATTAACTACATATTATAACAGAACACGACAGTCTGTCATTACAACTGAACTTATTGAAATTATTTCTGGTGCTGCTGCTTTAGAACAAAAACAATAAAAAAAATATTAAATCCAGATTTCATTATCAATCTATAATGAACTAAACTTCGTCTTCTTTTAGTAGTTGATTAACTTCATAAACATACTTATGTCCCCAGTTTTTTTCTCTTTGGTTTCACAGAATAAAATCGTCTAGGTATTTCATTCGATTTTGGTTTTCAGATGTCGAACGAAGAGAAACAACAAGTTGATGAAACATTTGTAACACCATGGAATTTAGCTATTTATTATCGACGAATTTTTCCATCGCATATATATTGTAAATGGCTTGCTTATGGAGAACGTGAGTCATATCATTTATTTCAAAATCAACGATATTTATTAACAAAGAAAACAATTCTGCCGTTCAATAATTGATTTTTTCATTTATCAGATAAATTTGCATAAATTTTAACTTTGCAAAAATATTTCTCAATCGGTACTCTTTTCTTTTCATATCAATAATTGACAAATATAAGCTATTTCTCATGAAAATATTCTTTTTTTTTGTCATAGTAAATTGTTAAAATTTTGATATTAATTTCGTATTTATGATCTTTTATTGATTTTTCGAAAATCATTCAATACAAAAAGACAATCTTGTATAATATCAAGTTTGTTAAAGTACATTTGGAGTTGGTTTTTATGGTTTCATCTAATTTAACTTTACGGCAGTCAGAATGAAACATTGTNGTTGTCTTATATAAATGATGTCTAATATATATATATATATAGTATATACATATTAAACTTGGATAATTATTCAATATATGACATTGAAAATTAAGTATCAAAAAATCTTATATAAAATAAAATTTTATTGTACAGAGAAGAATAAAAGTTTTTTAATGATTTTAGCTGCTACATGTTCACAATTCGCTCAACGTGAATTTAGTTTTACACTTGAAAATGATGTTTATCGTCGTTATCTATCATTTTCTAATCATATGGAATTTGAAAAAGAATTAATAAAATTATGTCCAGAAAAAATTGATATTGGTGCTGTTTATTCAGCTAAAGTAATTATTTAATCAATTTAATAATAAAACTATTGTATTGATTTACAACAATTCAGCCAAAAGATCATAAAATGCTTTCTGCTGCACAATTCTATCCAATTGAACGTGAACTTGTGTTCGATATTGATATGACAGACTATGATGATGTTCGATTTTGCTGCCGGTAAATAATTACAGATTTACCGTTAAATAAATATAAAAAAGAACTTTTTTTTTCAAGTGGGGCTGATATCTGCTCAAAATGCTGGACATTAATGAGATTTGCTATGCAAATCATGGATCGTGTATTACATGGTTTGTGTTATTTCATTGATTATGTTTCAAAAAAAATTATTTTCTTTTTAAAGAGGATTTCGGATTTGAACATCGTCTATGGATTTATTCTGGTAGACGTGGGGTTCATTGTTGGGTCTGTGATCAAACAGCACGAGAATTACAATCAAGCATTCGACAAGCTATTGTTGAACATATAACTATTGTTACTGTAAGATTTATTTTATTTTATGTTATTTGTATCTTTGATTTATTTCTATAATTTAGGGCGGAAAAGATTCATCAAAACGTGTAACACTTTATACTCCATTACATCCATCGCTTCAGTAAAATTCCAAAAATAAGTTTTCTTTTAATTTCAAAATCATTCTGGATTATAAATTTAGACGAGCTCGTGAAATAATTTTAACTGAATTTGATGGATATGCATGTTTAAAACAAGATTTTCTTGGAGATGATCAACGTATCGAACGATTTCTTCGACTTGTTCCTGATGATAATATCCTTTTTTTCTTGATACTTGATAGAAACAAAAAAAAAGAAGAATCAATCAATAAAGTCTTACAAATGATAAGTCCTGGATTAGACTACGACGAGTCTAAAGTTTGCCAGTCAAGATCTAGTTTCTTCAACATTTTTTGAACTAGGATTCAATCAGGTTCATATTCAAACAATAGGTTCTAATCAACTTTTTATGGATTTCTAACCATGGTAGTGAAAATCCAATCGATAGCATCGAATCAACAGAAATAAAGGCATAAAATGAGAAATTTTGATTTCGATTTGAATGCATCGAGAACATCTGATGCTCGACTTAGTTTTGAGTGAAAACTAAAAATTTTCTTTTCATTGAATTCTAATTTAAGGTAGCCACTTTTTGATTGACTTTATTTTTATTAGTTTTTTTCTATAAAATAAATTTTTTTCTGGTTAAAACAATAGAAAAAAAGATAGTATATGTACTTGTTTATTATCGTATATACTACAAAGAAGTTATTGATAGATTTATATTCGATAAGCTCTATTGAAAATATAACATACGAGGAGTGTTGTAAAAAAGTCGAATTAATCAGATCTTTATGCTGAAGTTTGTTTCATGATTCTTCTCTGATTATGATGATGATCTGATTTGACTAATGATACTAAATTATCATTTGTGAGATAAATTGAGATTTTTTTCTTCTTTTAAAATGTATTTCAAAGATTTACAGCATGTCATAAAAAAAGAATGATTTCCTTAACTTAAAATTTTTACGCCGTCAAACATTACGAGAACTATTTTCTCAATTAACGACATCAGCAGAACGATGGGCTGCTTTTAAACAACATACTGATGCAATGATTAATTCTGTAACATCTTCTACTAAAGTATTTTGTTTGTTGTTTGTCTTTAACTATAAATAAAAGAGCTCTTATTATTTAATAGTATCGTAAATCTGCATATACAACATTAATTGACGAAATCATGTTTGAGTATTGTTATCCACGTCTTGATGCCAATGTAACAAAAGGAATGAATCATTTACTGAAATCACCATTTAGTATTCATCCCAAAACTGGTCGTGTTTCAATACCAATTCATTTAGATTCATTAGCATACTTTGATCCGTGTAAAGAAGGTTCAGTCCCAAAATTGAATGAATTATGTCAACAAGTTGAACAATTACCAAAACAAAATCTACCGAATGAAGATGGATCTGGTGAGAAAACTGCGACGAAACAAAAAGGTTTTTATTTTACTTGAATAAATAATTTTTTATTAATAATGTTCTTTATATTAGATTATAATCAAACATCTCTTAAACCATTTATTGATATATTTGCTCGTTTTGTGCAGCAATCACAAACGAGTAAACGGAATGAAACATTAGCTAGAAGTGGTTCGTTTCTTCTACTCAATGCTTGTTTCTGTATTTCTATTAAATTTGTTTTAATTTTAGATCTTAATACAATGTTATCAGGAGAAATTTGATCAATTTATCAAAACATAGAATAGTTGTTGAATAGAATGACTCATTTATTGTCAGATATATATTTTCTTGTTGACTGTTTATTTTGTACTCATCATCAGATATCGAAGAAAATAAAATAAAATGATTTACTTGATTGTACGTAGAAAAATATGTTGAAACAATGCCATTTATTTCAAACAATATGTGAAGGATATCATGGAAAACGATGCTATTTGTCAAAGATCTCACTGTAAACTAGCAACCCATAAATTTCCCTTGATTTTTTATAGTGATGATAGACAAGGACTTTTATCTGAGTAGAAAAAGACTTAATTGTCTTTTCTCACATCATACGATAGAATAGTAGAAGAAAATGTTATTTTTAGATCATATGTAACCGAATAATATTATATTCGCTACCTATTTGGCAATCCCAGAGTTTGCAAAAATAAATGCATAAATAATTAGAATATGAAGTTTTAAAATAATCGTTAATCAGGTAACTTGTTAATTGAACTCAATCATTTATTGTCGACTTTTAGAGATAGATGCATGCCGATTAAAACTTATGATTATCTTTGTTGATTTTTGACTAAAAGTTAAGCTTGAAAAGTTTAAAAAAAAATAAACGAATCTTTATTCAGATATTTAGTCTAAACAAGTAAACGAAAGTTTAGAATACGAAAAGAACTTTCCAATGAACTCTATTGAAAAATAAATTATCTCGAAACAAATTTCGCTTATTTTAATTGTTTTCTTAAATGTTTTGTTTAATGTAAAACGATCATAATTCTTTAAATGTAGATTATATGACCTCGGATCTCTTTTATGTATTTAATACTCTGACGAATTTACTCATTACAATAATTATATGAAATTCAACAACATGAAAAAATGAAGAATATTTAATGATTGAATTTCAAAAAACCGTGAAATATTCGATTAGATTTATCTTTTGTTTTTGTTGTACATTTCATATGAGAGTTCAAATCATAATTTAACTTTGAAAATTGTTTTTTTATGAAATATAATTTTAAAGTTAAACAAAATACAAAACACAAAAAATCAACAGTAATCTTTATCAAGACATAAAATAGCGGCTGTTTTTTTTCAACAATAGATGAAGATTTTTTCGATTCATTTTCATTTTTGTCATTAATTTCATCATATAATAATAGTTTCGTTGTAAATAAATGTATTCATTAAACATAGTTTCACACTTTTGTTCGTCGAACGGCTCGTTTAATCGAAATATGTTTTCGCATTCTTCTAAATCCTGTTGATGTTTATCATAAGCAATTTCTTCTAGTTTATATTTCATTAATGATGTTTCCCGTGAAGATGGATAATCACGATATTCAAATTTAATTTGATATAACCGATGAATATAACGAAAATGAATACATTGATATTGTGCGTCGTATATTCGTTTTATTAGTTTTGAATGCTCGTCCATGTTAGACTACCAATGTAAAAAAAACAAAGAATAATACACAAAAACAAATTAAAATCTTCTTTACTTGTTCTTTTTTATTACAACGAGAAATTTCAAATAAATTTTCCTTATTTGATTGTAACTTTTCTAAAATGGACAGTAACAATGGAGGATTTTTCAAAAATATTTAGAGAAAAACAATTTTTAATTAATTCATATGGAAAAAATCAAATAAGATTATGTTTCCACAAGAGTTCCTCTATTTTTTTTGTTTTTATTTTTATCTTCAATTCTTAATGAAATTATTTACTAAAAGGAATTGATCAGAGAAATTTTCCAAAAAGATTAATTTAGAGAGTTTTTAGAACAAAACAAATACAAAGAAATTCAATAAAGTATCGTCATATATAAAAGATATTTTTTGATGAATATATTTCACGTCAATATTCTATTTTAGAAATGTTTTCAATGATTGAATACGATTCGCTAACTGAATAGATCTATCTCTATCTCATTTTTGTAACTAGTCTACATAAGGACTATAGAGTGCTGTTCATACAATACTTACAAGTTTAGTATCTAAACAAACGAATCTTTCATTTTAAAACCTAAATTTCAAGTATATCTAATATTTATAATTATCTTTCACTATTAATATTTTTTCATTAAAATTTGTTAGAATATACCTTCTTCTAGAATAGTTAAACGTGACTGAATAGGATGGATTGAGTTATTCGATCGATGTTCTGATGATGATATAAAAAGAAGAACAAATCCAAGCAACAATATATTACAAGAGCGTTTATTTACCATCTGTTATTGCCGATAAAATATTTTTATTACTGAAAACTTTTGCAACTGAACTGTTTATTATTGACGTTGTCGATGGCATTACTAGTATATAATGAAAATCTTCGTTTGCAAATCAAAATCTATTTATTTGTGTTACATGATTGATCTGTTGTTGATTTGACTAGATCGTTTAGAATCCTGTCGGGTGATGTTGTTAGAAATGGATCATCAGATAAATCTTTAAATGGAGGAATAAATTAATTTCGATAAAAAAAAATAAAACACACTAATATTATTATCGATCGATGAATTATTGTTATTTACTTCTTTGATATCCTTCAAAATAGAGATTGTAGATATGATATAGAAAATGTGTTTTTTTTTCATTTACTTTTTCGCTCATTGTATTTAATTCATCTAGATAATAATCGTTAAGATCAAAATTAGGAGGTGTTTCTAGACAAGTAGATTCATGTGAACAATGTTCATGATTGTTAATTGACATTAAAGGTTCATGGGGCAACATGTCCATGGTCTGAATGTTAATCATGTCAGTTTGGTTTTTATAAATGGTTGATTTTGACGATGTAGTAAGAAAAGAATTTTGCTTTCGTTGATCGTTTGATATAAATACTTTTTGTGGAACTAAGAAAAGAATCGAATAAAAATACGTTTCATTCAAAGTAGGAAATATTTAACTCGATTTCCCAAAAAAGATTTTATTACTACGATGAGAATGATTCTTAAACGAAAAACAACATTAAATCATTCAAATTTCAATTAAAATTAAAATTTACACACTGAAGAATTGAGTTGACTATTATTAAATGTAGCTTGGAATAAAGATAATTTTTTACTCTAAGCATGTATGTATTGCTCAAAAACTTACAATCAAATGAAGAATTATTGAAAAATGGTAGTTGTGTATGATGATAAACTACAAAAGAAAACTGAAAATATTTCGAAAAATAATCAAACAAAAAATACAAGTAAATGCAGTAAATTTGTTCTGTTTCATGTTTGTATTTGATTGCCAATTTTGATTGTATGACTGAAACAAAGATATTATAGCAATTAAAATCAATATATATTTTTCTTCTTCATCTACTCGATTTTGTGGTTTATATTTGTCTCGTTGTTCAAATACCATTTTTTGAATATGTGCTGTTGTTTCATCATACACTGGATGAACACGATATGATATACTATTTTCTTTACATTCGATTCGAACAACATCGGGCATTGAACGTAGTAAAGCCAAAAATGAATGATAACCAAGTTCAGCATCTAAATGCACAATTATATTTTGGTAAATATGTCTGCAAATCATTCGAAAATTTTTCAATTAGATAAATTAATTAATTTTTCAATTGAATTCTTCAATCAAGGAAATATGTAAAAGATTAAAATTTTCTCGAGAAAATTTCAGATTTTATCTCTTATAGAACACTCTAGTCTTCTACTTCAGAGATCCTTGTCAACTGTATCAAACACAGTGTATGATCTACAGGTTTTCGAAAGTAAATAATAAACTATGATGGTTTGATCCTATTCTAGCATTAAAATTTTTTTGTCTATTAGATTATATCTTGATCAAAATACTAAAAATTTCATAGAATCATAACACTTTCAAGAATCATCATGCAAAGTAGAAAGAGACATATGCCGATCTCGAAATGGGAAAAATGTTATTTGAGCTGTTGCTGAAAAATTCCAAATAGAATTTCCTCTCTTTATTCATATCCATAAAAGTATATTTCATCTCGTCGACTACATACATTGAAAAAACGACCATGTAACAGAGTTTTTCAAGATTTATTGTAAACAAAACCAGTAAAAGTTTTCTCTTAGTCACGATTGATACTAGAATATAGTAAATCAATGAGCTAAAGTCACTGTAGAAAATCTCACTTGAACTAGCTATAATTTATAATTTAGTAGCTTGGTTTAGCATACTTTTAATAGAAAACAACATTATTTACTAAGAAAATATCGAAGTCTAAACAAATACCTTGCAAATTAGATCAGTTTTCTCATACGTTAAATCCAAAGTGAATGGTGGATTAACCTTGAAAACTTTTCTGTTCGTTCAAAAATATGTCATTACCTTGTTCTCATTTGCTATAATTGAATTTTGTTATAATTTATGAGATGGAATAAACTTGAATAAAGAAGAATAACCCTGATTAGTATGATAAGCTATACTGTCGATGGTCAAATGATAGAATAATATTCTTATTTGTAAATTTAGAATTGTGTTGGATCTATTGTAATTTTTAAAGGCATCAATCAAATTCATAGTAAAAAATGTAGTTTTAGATTTTAAATGTTAACTAAAAAGTGATACTTGCCAAATATACATGATAGTACAGTGAGTCATTTACTAGACGGTATGAGATTAGTAAGTACAAAATTCATTTTAAACGAACCCATAACCGAGGTCGACAATTCGGGTACGCTTTTAGTATAAAAATTCAAGAATTTTTATACTAAATTCTCGATAGTTCTTTATCCATGCTCAATTTTGTTTTTCACAACACATACTATTTATGCAGAACTAAAAAAGTTAAACATGACTTCATCATACTGCACATGTTGAACAGCTTATTCAGTCGACATTTCTGAAGTAAGGAACTTTTTCAAGAGGCGTTTCTTTTCAACCCATTTCCAACCTCAAAGCACTTTTCATTTTTATAAAAAAAAGACCAGCAATCAAAAGCACACTCATTGCGAATGAACTTTTTCTTGTATACATTAATTTCATAAATAAATGACTTACACGGAACTTCTTTACCACAATTTAATGTTTTATAATCCGAATATAATAATGAACCTGTTAATCCTCCATATTTAGTTTTTGGTGAACTGATTAATAATGAACGAATTTCTTGTTTAATATTTTCATGTAGTTTCGGTTTTTCATTATTACGCATCGTTTCTTTTTCTTTTGTCTCTGGAAACAAAGTAGATCAATATAAATTTTACATCTGTTAGGTAGTGGCGCTAACTGCGATCATTACCTCTCTTTTTGTTCTCATAACTATCTATTGGTCAATAGACCTAAGTGAAGTTGTATTGGAAAAGGAGAAGTTAAGGAAGAGGTTGAATAAAAGTAGAAAAATTAGCGTTACAGACTGGCAACATCTATCTAGATATTTTTTTCTTATCTTTCAGTACAATAAACCATCACTAACTTTAAAAACATACCCATGTCAAATGGAAACTATGTCTTAATCAAGATTCCAATGTATGAAGAAAAGGAATTAGGTGAAACAGAACGAGTGCATTTTGACACAGTTTAAAAAAATGAACATCAAGAAGAATAAAAGAAATACAATAGTGAAATGCAAAATATGAGAATCAAATAAATTCCAAGATTTTGACTTTGATATTGATAATGACGTTGCTGATGCATTTATTGATCGGTTGAGGCGAGAACATAAAAATGTTACTAATATTAGTACAAGTACTGCGTTCAAGGAGCCTGATTACTGGGGTAGTTTTCAGCAGGGTACCCAAAAAGGTACCTTGCTACCGGCATGTTACAGGATCTTGACTGGACACCTCGCTGAAAACCTGCTCAGTGCTTGAGTATTGGAATAGGTACTTTCTCCGGTACTTATACAACTCGACATGCATCGTACGAAAAAGTTTTCAATAAAGTAGTCCAGTGAGCACCCAGAAATATATTGAAGAGGTACGCCTCAAGTACTCAACAAGTACGCGAAATGACTTGAAAATAATCAAGTACTTAACAATTACCTGTGACATACAGGTATTAGGATATTCAATCTGGCTAGTAGGATACCTTGCACTTAGTAATTGCAAATAGGGAATGCTTCATCCTAAAATAAACAAATCTAGTATTTTCATTTTTATAAAAATTAAATTGTCTATGGCATATCATTAATAAAAACAACGTTTTTATTCTTCGATAAGGAATATCTCAATCAGATAAGCAACATCATATGTAGTTCAGCCGCTATGTCAGAACTTGTTTCTTAGGGATTTATTGTGACTTTTCAAAACGTCTCTAAACATTTCTGGATAAATTCTATATAGCTCTTCAGTATTTACGGGTTGTCTACCCAGGTCATTATCGATCAGTCGGTTCTTGTCGGACGGGCTATAATTCCGATGTCACACGGTGACCGGATTCGGTCGGTTAATTTCTGGTGAATTCCGATGATTTTCTTTCCTTTCTTATGAAATCTAGTTACCAGATTCTCCGAGAACCGGCCAGATTTGCATTGCCGGAAAATATCCGATCAGATGATATGATTGGGCCGTATACGACGTGATCCGACAATATCCGGTAGCGAAACTTTATCGGAATCCGCCGCACCGCATGACGCTCGATTTCATGGTAGATCCGGCTTAATCAGTATCACCGGACCCAATCGGATCATACCAGACCGGTCCTACTCATCGAATTAAGTCGCTTCCTACAACACAGCTCCGACTGAAAACGTCTGCATGTAATTAACGGATACTAAAGGAACATCGTGTGATTCATTCATACTGATACCTAACAACTCATACAAACGATGATAGTCATGAATTGAAAATTATAGTCGACCTAATAGGTTTTTTATAAAAAAAAATCGATCCAAATTAGCGACAGGATCACGTATTTATTTACGATGAGCGCCGTTATCGACCCGAATCAATCTCACTCCAGTCGTTTATCATAACTCCCGCTTATATAATCTGATTCCACGATCGACTCCTAGTCAAAGGCGAAATCTAGAGCCATTTATGATTACCCAGGGCAAGATAAACTTGCTATATATGCCTACTATATTGTTCGTTCATACAACTCAACATAATATTCATTATTTCATCTGCCACTAAATCGTTTTTCGAAGTCACTCAGAATCCTGTTTCATGACGAAAAGGTAAGCTGGAACGAATCAAAATGATTATCTGAACGATTTTCTATGTTTTAGTATATTTTTCGGTACGTCGAGGTCGAGCTGTGGAGTGATTTTCGTCGAAGCATAGTGTGGTTGGATCCGTAATGAAAGATGCTTAGAATCCTGTTTCGTGAAGGAAAAACATGTTGAAACGTCCTGCAATGATGATCCGAACGATTCACTCCGACTTGGTGAATTTTTCCATAGGTCGAAGATAAACTGAAGAGTGATTTTCCTCGTAAGAAAGTGTGGTTGGATCCAGAATGGAAGATGCTCAGAATCTTGTTTGGAGCAGAAATAATATGTTGGAAAGGTGTAGAATCATATTCAGCTGGATTTAGAACGACTCAGAGAACGTTTCCATTGGTCGAGTATCATGTTCGGGGCGATTTTCCTACGATGAAACTGCTGCTGGATGTGTAGAAGAAGTTGCTTAGAATCTTGTTTTGCGTAGAAAAGGTATGTTTGAATGGTGTATCAACGAATTGAAGGTCGCGGTTAGAGGAGAATCTCGCTACCGACCTTCGATCGGAGTCCGATGGGATCCGACGGAACCTGGTGATAGAGGTGGTCAAAGCTTGTTGTGTCTGGTGTTATCCGGCAGTCGGACTCGATCGGTTTCGATGGTTGTCCCGGCGGGAAACGGTCGGATTCTTTTCCCTTGAATTCCGGTAGGGTTTCCGAGAGCAAAGATTCCGGCGAAATCCCTGTCGGATCCTGGCAGATTTTGTTGGGATTCATGCCGGCTTCTGGGGTAATCCACTGCCGGTTCCGACTGGTCCCGACGGAATCCGGAGGCAGGATCGAGTGACTTGGGTAGGTACATACACTCTAAACGAAATCGGTACTCTACCGAAACTTACTAGTTCCGCATTTCCCCACCGAACGATTTTAAGTTCCGTGGTCCCCTTTCAGAACTATTTTAAGTTCTGCAGATTTCATCAGGTTTCGCAATTATGCGCCTGAACTCTTCGAAGGTTCCGTAAAGTGGTTTATGGTTTCGTACGTCATGTACCAATCCTCTGATAGTTTTGTGAAATAGCAGAACGCTTTGTCATATACCGACGGAACCACTGTTGGTCTCGTATTATTTGTGCCGAACTTTTCGAGACTTGCTAGTCGGCTTTAAGATTTCGTAATATGTCGACGGAATCATTGATGGTTCCCTAAACTGTCAAAAGGTTTGGAATATTTTCTGCAAAACGATTGCTGGTTTTGTAGAACATTTGAGGGTTTTGTATTTTTTGAGCTGAACGGTTCCAACTTTATTATCCATATCAAAGTTTCGTATATTTTCTACCAAACCACTGATAGTTTCGTAGACTCTCTCGAGGTTTGGAATCTTTCCCACAAACCGGCTGATAGTTTTGCTCACGATCCAACGCTTTCGTATTAATTGTACGGAAGTTTTTCACACTTTCTAGTGTGCTTTAAGGTTTTGTAAAATACCGACCAAACCAGCGTTCGTTTCGTAGACTATCTCAAGGTTTCATAGTTTTTTGCACTTAACTATTCACCGGTTAATTATCTGTGTCGAACTTTATATAGCTTCTCAGGGTCCCTGAATCCAAATCCGTTATCATTTTTTGTATCCGCGCTTTCATGCCTGAGAAAATCCACCGATCAGGAGTCCAAAATTTACAAGGTAGACTTTTTATTTCAAATCTGCCGTCAATTCTGGGGTAAGTTTGATGTGATGAAAGGGAATCATTTTTTTCTTTGTTNCTGATTCATTCCTATAGAAGCTTTCAGGTAAATTTGATTTCATAAAATAATAGAAAATTGTTTCGTTTAATTATAGAAGGCCGCAAAGATGCAATTTCAGTTCAGTTTGATCGCATATAGTTTAATATATTTGATTTTTTTTGTTGTAGGTTGATGCTTATACGCATTTTTAGGTAAGTTCTCTCTTAGCAAATCAAAGAATTATTCGTTTCTGTAATTCTAGCTTAATATAGAGATGGAGTTTTAGGTAAGTCTGATTTTATGTAATAATAAATTTTCACTACTTTGTTTATTATAGATTGTTCCAAGTATAGGAATAGTGAAGTAAGTTTGATCTGATAAAATGATTACATTTATTCGTTTCTGTATTTTAGGTTGTTTCAATTATGGAAATCACGGGTAGGGTTGGCTTTAATCGTCTGGTGCCGTCCGCGTGTATGCATACTATTCTAGTGTTTCTGAAAACCCAAGTATGGTATAAATCAGATAAATTATAAGTAGAATGAAATAGTCTATAGAATGATTTTCCTTGAATACAGAAAATTACTCTATAGACTATTTCATCTTACTTTTGATTCATTTGATGTATACCATACTCGGGTTTTGAGAGATACTCGAATAGCGTGCATACCGCGGGCGGCAGCACAGGGTTAAATGAAATTTTTGATTGGAAAGACAATTTGGAAGAAGGTTTAGTGCAAATAGTTTTGTACGGAACCTTTGTCTGGTACGAAACCTTTTTTTGAATGATTTTAAAAATGTTCTGTACGACACCATTGCTACGAAACTCTTCTTTTTAATTATCGTGAAGGGGGTTGGTACGAAACCTCACTTTTACAAAACCAAAAGGGATCGTACCGTGTGCCCAGGATAAGATCATTTTTAAGTTCGGGAAAAACCCTTTTTTTATAGAGTGTACGTATACGTGAATAGGTAGGGTTGATCCAAGCGATAATAAAGATAATGGTGTGATGAAGTAATATCACAGACGATAAATCCTAATAAGAAATAAATAAGACCCAATAGTCTCTTGAATCTTTTACTTTCTTTTTTATAGTAACACCATCTGGTTTGCATTGATTTCTGATTTTTCAAATAATATAGGTACCAAGGTCTATTACTAAAACGAATGATATTGCACTAATCTATAGAAGCAATCGGATGATAAAAACATTGATAGATGTCTATCAAGAATAGTTGTCTACATAACTGTGTATGTATTTATGATTCATTTTAGTGGTTTTTCTTTCTAAAAATAGAANAAAAAAAAGCAAAAAATACTTCATTTGAGAAACTCACTTACTCTTTCATTTGCTTCGTGTTTATCGGTTAGAGCTGCACGAAGTTCACGGATCTGTATTTCCAATGCCGAAATTGTAGCATCATGAAAGCTATCGTAAATGGTACGATTTATTAAATCACTACTAGGCAGGGGCGTAACCAGGGGAGGGGCAAATGGTCAAATGCCCAGTTCATTTGGAGAGTTGCCCATTGTGATTTTTATTAGTAAGTTTTTGCCCATAAATTTTATTTTTTCCGAATTGTTTATTTATTTTTGAATTAGATAGTTGTTGCATTTGTTTTTCTTCTATGTGAATCTCACATACACTCTTTGCTTGTTCTTTCTGTGAAGAATTCAGCAAAGAAGAAGAAAAGAATCGCTTCTTCTATTTTGACTTCTGCATGTTTCGTTTTCCTTACTGGTCCATGTGTATATGTGTATAGTGTGTCAACAGCTTCTGCTGAAAGAATTTTCAGCAAGGGGAGCGGAAGGATTATTTTGATTTTCATAATTTGAAGTGATTTTCAGTGATTTTTACCAAATAAAAAGCTACCAGAAATGACTGGAAATCATTGACAATCACCCACCATCACTGAAAATCAATTGATTTAGGGGTCATTTTCGGCGAATTTTGCCTGATTTTGGGTTGATTAAAATTACCTCCACCCTTGCTGAAAACCCATTCTTTTGGCTTATTTGAAGCAATTTTATATGATTTTGAAGATGGTTTCGAGTGATAGGAAGCGATTAGGAACAGATCTACTTTTTTATCTGATTTCTGTTGATTTTACCTGATTTTCGGTTGATTCAAGTCACTCCCCCTCCTGAGTTTCAGTGAATTATCGAGAATTAAAAGTAAGTGTCCGTCTACAATAAAACAAAATAGACTAGACGAACTCACTGCTGCATACATTCATAAAGATCGCGATATATAGTTCAATGAAATATTGAAATTATATGCGCAAATGCATCATCATTGCCTTGATTTTGGTGTTTGAATTTGAAATATAAATGTTATAAACAGAGCCATTGAAAATAGACTAAATAACACCTGACGCAAACCTAAAATCTGAGTTTGATGCATATTTGATTTAGAGGACCTCCTTTCATTTTTTTACGTCATCAGTACTTTGCTAAACCAAAACCTTTTGACCCATCAATAAAAATCTTATCCATTTCGGCCATCGTGTTTTTCCGATGCAATAGAAGTTTACCCATTGGTCTAAAAATCCTGGTTACGCCGCTGCTACTAGGTGATTTAATGTAGTCACTAGATACAGCCGTGAACAAACCATTTAGGACAGCATACGTACTGTATTGCTCGACCTGGGCTTGCCATCATTACTTGTATTCTAAACATGTTTATTAACAATTAGTAAATACACTTAGACACATGTGCAAAACGAACACACTGTGACAGTGAACACAGGGATTAATTCTCTAGAAAATACCACTACTAAAAGATTCTAACAATGCTGTGCTTTTAAGGGCCCTCCCCCCTCAGAAAAGCCGATTTTTCGAAAAAAACCGAAATCGAGTTTTTATCATAGGAAGATTCTCCGTGATCTCCTCTTTCAGAATATATATAATTTTTTGAAAAAAGGTTAAGTTTTGACAGACTTATTGAAGAAATACTCTTTCGTTTCCCTTACTCACACACACCTTTCTAAAAATTCCTAAATGTTGGTCTGAAAACATGGGTCTCAAGCAGAAAAATTGCTATAACTTTCGTTTGGTTTTAGCTTTCCCTGATATTCTTCTTATTTTAAAGGTCTCAAGTATAGCTAACTTTTTATCGAACGGATTTTCGATATTGGATTCCTGAACTGAGAAAAGTCAGATTTAGTGCGTTTTTTTATACCTACTTTGTCAGTCATACCGAGTAAAATGCTTATAAAAAATGAACAGAAGAGAATTTCAAAATTCTGTCTGATGAAAAGTGGCGCATGGAGGCTAGCTTTAATTTAAAACCGACCCGACCTCGATAGCTCTCATAGTCATGAAGTTATAACAATTTTCGTGGAAGCCACAAAACAAGTCATAAGTCTAGTTTAGTAAGGTATACAAGGCTGAAACTTTTACCACAAGCGTTTCTCACTAGGCCCATTCATTCGTGAACGTTTCAGCACAAGCCTATACTCCAAAGTGGCAAGTCGATTCTGAGGGGGGGGGCCCTTAAGTCAATTGATTCTTTTTATTGTGAGAGTGTTCGTGTTCGTGTTCTATTGATGTACCTTTAGTCATGTGTATCTGAACAAGTTAAAGATTGTTTTAAATCATGCATAATATATTAGCTGTGCATACAATTTATCGGAAAGGCTACCAGTCACGATGTAGAATTGCCAGTACCAAGAGGGAAAACGCACGACTTTCGTACTTCGAGGTACAATGGAAGTACATGGAAGTATATGGTAGTACGATGGAAGTACGATGAAAGTACAAGCTAGTACAGAGGAGTACAAGGGAGTACAAGAGAAGTACAAGGGAGTACAAGAGAAGTACAAGGAATTACAAGGGAAGTACATGGAAGTACGTGAAGTACTGAAGTCGCGCTTCTCCCCCTTTGGCCGGTACTCATAATAAGTTTGAAAAACCAAAAACAAATGTAACTAAGGTCAATGATTCCGGCCTCCGGAACCCAGAGGAAACGGTGGGAAACGCCATTTTTCCCGGTGTATTCCGATCGGTTCTGCCGTCTTCCCGACAGGATCCGACCGGAAGTCACACCGGATCGTGGAAGCAGTATTCCGGTCGGATTTCACCGTACCCGGAACCGGTTCAAACCGAGCCGTATCCATTGCCAGAAAGGGTGTGGGTGTGGATTTGATATGGTGTCTCAATTCATTCGGCCCCACACCCTACATATGAACCGCACCCAAATTTAAAATTAATTCAGTCATATAAATTTTTATTGATGAATTATTTATTCATTCTTTTACTAGAGATAAAACCATCTTTGGTTCTTCGAAACTTTTTTAAAAACCTTTCCTCAATAATTATACGTTTGGCTAATTCAAAGGATTAGGGATATTACAAATCCAAAAGGATTTCTCTGGATCTTTGCTCGCTTTCGTCTTCAATTTTACGGGCTATAGGACTATAAAATATGATGAGAATCGAACTTAAATGAGAATTTTATACTTGATCGTTCTGCAAATGGATATGATAATTTTGGCTTGCTTGGAAACGGCATAATCAGACAAATAGTTATCCAGTCTCGAAACGAGCGGATCTGAACTTCATAACCGGCCATGGAAACGAAATGATCCGGTAGGTTTTTATCTGAGAAAGAACCGTCGGGAACCTGATCAGGTAACCGGCGTGGGAACAGCAGGAAACGTTATGGGATCCTGCTACGGGCTAAAACTGTGGGAACCGTAGTCGGGAAACGTGCTGGAAACGGCAACCGTATCCGATGATCTTGTCCTGTTGCCGGAAGTAACAGGAATAAACTGGAACCGGTCACCGGAACCCCTAATGGGATCCTGATTCCATAATTTCACCGGAAAAACGCTCATATCCGGCCGTTTCCTGCCGTACCATTTCGACCTGGGAAGCTAATCTGAAAGGTCTTATCAAATAACCCAGCGCAATCATTCCAACCATCTGAATCGGTCTCTGAAAAGACCTGAAACGGCTATAAAACGGTACAATATAAGGCATTCATTTTCACCTTATTTCGGTGTAAGCCCGTTTTGCGGGTCATGTTTTCGCTAGAAAACGATTATCACCTTTCTGCCGCTTAAAACCGTTTACGAGCCGTTTTCTTGAACCTGGAAAATGAGTAAAATTTATCTTCAGAAAATACAAATAGTATAAGAATAAAGAAAGATTTTTATTGTGCTACGTAAATCATTAAAGGTCCAGAATACAAACAATATCCAAATAAAAAGAATCTCAAACCTTCGTAGCGCGGCACATGATCAGGAGTTTTGAAAATGAGAGTTAAGTTAAATAATAATATAGTCAATTGATAATAAAAGAATGACACACTTTTAAACAACTACGCTCCTTATATGAAAGTTGTCCGTGTCTATTGTATTGAAGAGCTTGCAAGTAACAACAAAAGAGGGCGTTAATTTCGATATTTGATATTATATTATAAAAACAACGAAATTATCATCACATTTCCAACAATGGTTTAAAATAGTAAAGATGACTACCAAAGTATGACACTTAGAGAATATCTTGAGCAGCTGATAGAACTAATTTGCATTTAAATAGATTGAATTTTGTTTTTATTAATGTTTTCTTCATTTATATTTCGATATGCATATGCAACACTGTTGCCTATTAAATCTCTTACCAACTACTAGAGCTCATCGGGTCTGCTCAAGTCGAGCATTACGGCTACCAGAAACGGTCGTATACGGCTATAAACGTTAACTTATACTGTCGTTTCCTGCCGTTTGTCACCGTAAATGGCCGTAACTTGACGTTTTGGCATCCACCGTATTACGGTCGTAATTAATCGTGTCGTATACGGTCAATAACGATCGTAATACGGTCAAAAAATTGAGTACCCGACCGGTTACGGTTGTTGACGGCACGTTGAAAAGCGGCAGTAATGCGGCGCATACCACACGATCGTAAATTATGGTAAAACGGCTGCTTACGACCGTGTGGCTTTCACCTGGGGATTGGTCCAAAAATTTCGTTTTCACCGAATTCGGATCCAGGATGAATTTTGTTTTTTACTTATTGAGTCAACTCACAAGAAAATTTTATAGATATAATTGAGTGAAAAGGAAACAGATGTTGTTGATGATCCAGTTGTGTAACAAAAGAAACAATATAAATACTTTAATACATTCATTCCTTATTCCACCCGACGCTGCGCACTCCTAGCCAGTCCCTATGAGTCAGAGCTCATTATAAATTAATTGTACTACTTGCCTAGCACAAAAGGAAAGAAGTAAGTAGTATCTTCGAAGTGACCCAGGTCGATTAATCCCACAATAGGATCTGATCGGAACCGGTCAGATCCCATCGGATTCCGATCGAATCCCATAAGATTTGATAAGGATCCTATAGGAAAACATCGGATTACCGGGTTGAGGAATCCGACTTTGATCCACGGGATTGGAATCCGAGTTGGCCCCCGGGATCGGAATCCAATCACATCCTACAACTGGAACCACATCGGAAACAACCATTATTCAACTATCGGATCCCGGGTTCTGAATCCAATGCAATCTTACAGCGGAAAACCCATCGAAAACAACCATCGTTCAACTATTGGGTTCCGTGGCACCATCGACGATGCCAGATTCGGATTCGTGGACCTCGATAACCTATAACAAAGTCTGTTAATTTTGAAAAATCTGTTTTATGTCTTGGTGGAAACGTTTAAGTCTTCACTGCGTAGAATGTCGTTGAAACCGGTAAGAAGCACAAAGGATTTGAACGATAATTTGCCAAAAATGTTTGGCTTTAAGTGCTGGTGTGGGTCGAATTAGATGTTGTAAAAGAGCATGAAGTATGCAAGGGAAATCTAGAGATGGTCGTCGTATCCTATTGGAAATCGATTGAAACCCATAGTAGGAATGCTTACTGCTTCCGACAGCTGGATATCGGTGGGTGTTCGCAGGAATCCGACTTTCGGATCCGTTGTTGGGTTCCTCAACCCGGTAATCCGATAAAATCCTATAGGTTGGTAGGATCCTATAAGATCCGATAGGATCCTGCGTCGGATTGAATGACCTGGGGACTACCAGATTCGATTAGAAAATTTGATTACAAGTGTAAGAGTATTTTTTTTGTTCTAGATTTATTTTATTGACTATAATAAACCAAATTTTTGTTAAGAGTCCCATCATAGTTATACGTTCAAGTGAAAATAGGCATGATTAAAATTTACAGCCCAAACAGTTAAAGTTCAAATAGAGTTTTTCATTAAAAACAAATTTTAACCGAACAAAAGATTTTCTGTAATATTTGTTTTTCTGAAAAATATACTTTAAACTTTGACTTTTCAGAAAATTAAAGTTGAAGGTATGTTTGTTTTAGCTTTGAATTTAAAGGTTAAAGTTGAGGTAAGCTACGTCAAATTGAATAATTTTATCGGACTAGTTTCAAATTTTTGGTATCACCACTAGTATGGATCCAAACGTTTTTGATATACCGGGCCCGGATATGAAAAGTTTCATTGGGTGGGTCCGGGTCCAAAAATTTTTGGACACTACGTGCTCTAGTGACCGATCTAGATTTTCCTTTACAAAATAAATCTAAAATTCGTTTCTTTGTAACATTATTCAAAATGAAAATTCATATCGAAATCATTGCATGATCAATTATACTAATCAAATACAAGAAAATTTTATATATTTTCTTAAGTAACGTGATATTGATAGTTTGCATTGTGAATGGAAATCAAACCAGAAAGAAACGGAGAATTAATCATTATTTGATGATACGATGCCTATTTAATTGTGTAACTGAATGCACAGTAAAACAATATGACTTGGTTACAATTTTCTAAACAAGTAAAAATGTAAATATTTTTTCAAGCGTTTTACCTTCGTCTTAAAGTAGTTTCTTTTAAAACATTATATATCAAAGAAAATTGTTTTTCCTAATGTTGGTATACTATCGTTAATCGCATGATAGGAAGACAAGCTTTGACAAATATATCATTTCACATCTTTTTCTTGAGCAAATAAAAGCTAGAAATGAAAATGGTTTTTGTCAAAACTATACAATGGTGATAAAAATAAGTCATTTTCTGTACAGTATGAAACCAGTAATGAAAAGATTAATTCCAAATTAACACAGACCGATGTTCGAATATTTCGAGCTCAGTTTTTGAAAAGATTATTTCAAATCAGGCATGTTGACTAGTTTATTCATTGAAAAAATGTAAAACTAAACAAAAATGTTAATACGCGTTTTTTTTCCAAGGATTCCATTTCTCAAAATGTTCTTCATTCTTTTACAAGAAACTAAACCACACTCTATGCGAACCATCTTTTCTCTCCTACATCGATTAAATAAGAAATAACTTACATGACACTTCTTTACCACAATTTAATCTTTTATAATCCGAATCTATTAATCAGCCTAATAATCCTCTATATTTAGTTTTTGATAAACTAATTAATAATCAACGAATTTCTTGTTTAATATTTTCATGGTGTCTCCTTTTTTCGTTATATAACATTGTTTACTTTGCTGTTGTCTCCACAAACTAAGTAGATTAATATCGATTTCACATCTGTATAACTTATATATTTTATTCTTATCTTTTAATAAAACAAAGCATGAATAAATCGTAAATGAAATTATATAATACATATAAAGTACAACAAAGCAAGAATAGAAACTGTTTCTTCTTCAGGATTTCAATTAATAAGTACATAAATAAAAAAAGAAGTTAAGTACAATAAAATAAAAGTAATTTAATACAGTTTAAAAAAATAAACGCTAAAAAGAACAACAGAAACAACAACAGTGAAAAGAAAAATATAAGAATGCATTAAATTCCAAGAATTTGATTTTGATAATGATGTTGTTGATGTACTTATCGATCTATTAAGACCAGGAACCGAAAATTTTAATAATGTTCCATCCTTAAATAAAAAAGTAGAATTTAAAGTTTTAGACATAAAATAAAGCTGTATACGACACAATTTCAATAAGAAACTTCTTGGATAGATGTAAACTCAATATGAATCAAATGATTTCTAAATGGAAATTTAAATTAAAGAGCCAATGAATTGAAATGAAATACCAAATGCCACGTGGAAAGCGTACGAACAAGATGACACCCAAATCTCGAAAAACTTTTATTGTTCCTTAAATCTAGTCTCAGTATTCTATTGGTATTCATCAATATTCAAAAGTATAACCGTCTGCCTTTCTCTGCTTCAATTCAATGTAATTAAACAAAAATTTTCGAGCAAATATTTTGGCTCACTGATCTTCATGAGCCTCATCGACTACGAAGTGAATTTTAATAGTATAACATAGATGGTAATTCAAGACTGATTTTTTTGAACCACTATGTGACATTGAAAATATGAACTCAATAGTAAAGTTGTTTATTTGAATTCTTGTATCAAGAACATGGTAACTGTATGTAAATCACAATTATGATTGTTCGTCTGCATCAATATCATTAAAAATAAAGATAATAAAAGACATAGTTTTATCTTTTTTGATCGATAAAAATCAAGAAAGTCAGCACATAACTGTCAGGGAACATTGATTTCTTCTTCTTAAAGAATTAATCAACATGATGTTATTATCAAGAAAGAGATTTCAACAACTTTGTAAAAAGATCATCATCTCTTAGAATCATCACTGAAGTAATATTTACTCGAATTGATATACATCTATTTCCATCACTATTATCACCGTGGGAAATGAGTTTTCGCTGAATCGGTTTATATTGATTTTCACATTTAATCATCAGTGGATTATGATTGATTTCCTAAAATAAAAGGTAATAATATTCACTAGATTAGAGCATAGATTCTTACTGGTGGAAAACAAGTAGTCGGGAATTTTAACAATGGTTTAGACACAAATTGCAGTGATTCTTCGTTATTCTCTTCTGCATTAGTTTTATTTTCGATTAATGGACTTGCTTCATCTGATTGTGGTGTATGCTAAATTTAATTTGACAAATTAAATTTTTTTCTTTTACTTAATTTTACCCAAACAATGGTGTCGATACTATTACGAATACTTGGTGATAATGGACGTTCATTTTGTGGCTCGTTTGTGAGTTCGTATTCATCGGCTGACTCAACATTGTGTTCGCTTTGTTGTTGCTCATTCAACGGTACATGATGATCCTTAAACAAAATTTAATCATTAAAAAACAATTTTCAAATTCTTTCTTTTTCCTACAAAAAAGACATCATCTGGTGGTAAAACATGTTGTTCATCAAGTGTATTTGTTGAATGATGTTGACGAGAAAAAGTTGCATTGCCTTCTATCATATAAAAGTTTTTGCTTAATTAGATAAGAAGATTTATTATTTAATGAACACATACGTCGTCGTTCTCGTTTTTGTTGTCGCAACTAAATTTAACAGGCTTTTAATTAAATTTAATAAATTTTTCTTCAATAGTTACTTTAACTGCCGAATAAACATAAGCTGGTTCACGACGTAAATCAATGGAAAATAAACGTTGATCACTACTGAGTAAATCAAGTAGTGATCGATAGCCTAATACACGATAAGGTATTTCGACATTATCGTGTCTTTGTCGATAATATCGAAAGAGTTCAGCCTGAGTTAAATAGCCACGTTTACAACTTGTGATGTATGAATGAAGTTCATTCATGGTTTCACAATAGACACGAGGATCAACAGGTATTAAATGAGCAAGTGACGAAGAAGAAACAGACATTTTTATGAGAAGAGTACTGAAAGCCGACAAGAAATAGTTAAAATGTTTGGGAATGAACGAGCGAAAAACGAGCCAATGTGTATAAGGTAAAAAATGGATTTTCAGCTAAGTTTACCTCCGTCTTTCCAAATAAATGATGTCCTCATTGAAGTTCCAAATAAAATTTATACGAGAAAAAACCTTTTCATAAGGAACGATTTCAAACAGAAACTAAATATTGCCAAAATAAGTCAATAGATGCGCCATCTATTGGTAACACAATCATTAAATATATGGATCTGGGAGTTTAACGCTCTTACTCAAATGTATCATTGAGTTTGACAAGCTAATGAAGTAACCAGGGTAGGATTAAGTTAGACTGAGTACAATCTTTGCATAGAAAAGAAAAATAATTATTTTTACAACAGTAAGACCAACGAAATATGGGACAATCAGTTACTTCCTATTTCATCTTAATGATCAAACTGGTTTTGCTCTCGTTTACCATATGCATATATTTCGGATGGATTGAATCTTTTACTGTCGAATCAAAAATTCTAATATGAACGCTGTTCATGACGTGAAAGGACTGAGATATTATAAATTTAAGATATTCCCAATTCACGATTTCAATAGAATCTATATTTGTATTTTCTTGTAATAATTCGATCGAATTGTATTAGAAAAATATCTTTGAAAATTAAATAACGAAATGTCAATAAAATTCCAAGATGCTATGGATCGAAAAATACAAAAAAGATATAATCTCAAATTATTTCTTGATCAAGAAAATCGTTCTAGATTTACTGTGTGAATACTTGAAGATTTGAGTGTGGGTATGAAAGTGAGTGTGTTGAGAGATGGTTATCCATTAAGCAAAAACTTTTAGCTAGACTCAGATTCTTAAGAAAAATTGCTGATTTTTATATTGAATTAATACCTACAAGTTGGCATCCTCTACAACATCAGTTTACCTTCATTTTTCTATGACTGTAAGAATTTCATCTACTGCATTTGAGTGAATACTTTGCAAATGAATTAATTCTTCACTAAAAATAATGGAAGGTAACTAGTTATTTATGTTTATCAAAATAGTTGATTGATTACTGTAGCATTGATGGAATTCGAAATTTTCAAAATAATAAAATTAATTTGTTTGTATCACCAACCTATCTACAATATCTGTGGTTGAATTTAGAATAATAAATATGACAGGTCTTTCTCTTAAAATGTAGAGTTAGTTTCTTTGCTCGTAGTTACATTATGAACTTAGATTAAAAATAGATTTTTTGACTCTATAATAATGATTGATCTATTGGAGTATTCATGAATAATAATAACTATTATTATTAAGCTGCAATTTAGATATAAAAAGTTTTTTTTAAATGTAAAGTTCGTTTATTTATATTCACTTCCAAATACTTTGTTAATTATTTCCAATACAAAAAAAAGAATTTGAAACGCCAAAGAATTGATTAGAAAAAACATGTGTGATACATAAATTTAAAAAAAAGAAGAAATTTTTTAGAATATGTTTACTTTAGAATTGAAATGCAAGTCATTTCAAGTTGTCATTTCATTATGTAAATGGTCTGTTTTACGCTTAATTAATTTAAATTTAATCTTATATTCACTATTTTTTACTTCGTCTGTTAATTCTTCCATAATTTCATTGGCAATTCGATCCATCGATTTCTCATTCATTTCATTATCAGTAAACGAAATAATCAATCGAACAGGAACTGCTGAACGATTATGTCGTAGAGATTTTTTATTCTTGATTGACAAATATATTGAAGGTGTTGATGCTGGTGCTAGATTTTCTTTATTTGACAAAACGTTTTTAGTTTCACTTAATTTTCTATTGATAAAATCTTGCTTTTCATCATGCTCACTTTCACATGGATCGATTGCTGATATAACATGGTCAGGAAAAAATCTTTTTCGATTATAAACACGTTGATAACGATCGACAAGTATGGATACAAGTATTCCACTTGTTGCAACACCAAAATAAGCACATGTACAAGCTAGAATTCGGCCAATTACTGTTGTAGGATACATATCTCCATATCTAATTTAGAAACAACAAAATATTTACAGTTTAATTTAATCTATATCAAAATATTTCATTCTTTTATAAACAAAATAATGTTCTTTTATGACACGTCTTCTTTAGCTAATGAAGACTATTTTATACGCGATATTATGAATTTCAAAGCTTATCACATTATTTTTCAAGATAAAATCGATTTCAGTTGTTGATCATCAAAATCACCAATGATTGACATATTTCAGTTCGTAGTATTATCAGAAACGCCGATATTACGTGAGATATATATTGCTCTCAGTTTCACATAGGAAATAATATGTCAAGAAATGCACCAAACATACGAAATATAAAATTAACTTTATCATCTAATTCCTGAAAAGTTTTAAAAAACATTATTCATTGTCAAGTTCGCAGTTATTGATGTATCAATATTAGTGTGTCACACTTGTTGACATCCTAATGAAAACACAATGAGGGTAAGTAAATAATCAATTTTGAATATTACTTTTATGTGTTTCTATATGGAAATATCTGTAGAACATAAAATTTGTTTAGCATCAGCTAGTTTCTTTATGAACTTGTAGTTGCATTGATTATTCACTAGCAAAAAGGAACGTCATCACTCATGTACACTATTTTTAACTAGATGGTGTTCACCATTTTGTAGAACTCAGTGAGTGTAACATCTGATATTGATTGTTCATGTCTCTATGGCAGTTTAAAGCAAATATTAGGTATTTTAATGTCTGAAAAATCATCAACAGACTGAAAGTCAAAGTCTTGAATTTCAAATGTATCACAAATTCAAATAACGCAGATTTTTTGATTTAATAGACTAAAATAAAATATGAAAGTCAAGAATATTGTTATGTTAAATAAGTTTATACAAAAAGACTATGCAAGGTTGAAATCATTTCAAATTTCATCAGAAATAGCTCGTAATTTTGTTAAACATTTATTCTGTATAGAATGATACTATACTCCGAGAATTACTCATTTAATACTGGTGAAAGGAAAAATATGCTCCAATTAAGGTACGAATCACCTTTTTAATACCATATCGAGAGTGTTATATACTTTATTTCTTGCCAGGCGTACAAAAAATATTTTAAAATATTACGTTACAGTTATCTCAAGAACGGAGATTCATACAATACTTATTTGATCATCTAATGAAAGTTTTACAACTGTACTAAAAAGAAATTCTCTGAATTTCACTTGAACAATCACCCGAATACAAATCTCATACTCTATAAGCACAAGTTTTCAAAGATTCACTATTTTTTAAATGCTGAAATTATTAAGACGAAAATAGTTTGTTGACACTCTCGTTATTAACATATTAAAACAGCTGTGAATACAGTTAATGATACACACTCAAGCATGTAAATAATTAAACGAACAAATCTATATCATTCGTTATGGATCAGTTGATATGTCTTAGTAAAGGAGTTCTCGTAGTAATAAATTTTAGAATGGCTATCTCTATTTTAGTTTTGACAATTTTTTTCATTATACATGTAGGCATATATATAAACTATAGGTGACTGTATTCCAAGTATACACCGAATTCTATGTTTAATTCGGCTACCGAGATGCATGAATCGCATTTTGAAACTGCACAACTAGGGATGGGCGGTTTCAGTTTACTGAACATTGATGTCACCGACGCACTGATGCACCGTCACTCACTGAAATATTGTTCGTCGGTGAGCAGTGATACACTGATATCGGTGTTTAGTAAAACACTGACATACGGACGTACTGAATTCTGCATGTTCTCAGTGTTTTACTAAACACCGATATCAGTGTATCACTGCTCACCGACGAACAATATTTCAGTGAGTGACGGTGCATCAGTGATCTCGGTGTCAGTATAATTTCAGCGTCAGTATCATCAGTGCAGTGTAATCAGTCGTCAGTGCTTCAGTGCGTCGGTGGCCTCAGTGTCAGTATTTCAGTATGTGGACTGAAACCGTCCATCCCTATGCACAACCAATTGACAAAGTGGTGTCTATTAAGATAATTGTTCCAGCATTTCTTGAAATAAATAGTCAATCATGAAAGTGCTATAGACACTGATCAAGCTGTTGTGTTGAAAGATGTCTACGAACAGCTGTTGCTATTTTTGTTGACTAACTTACTCAATTGTACATAGCTCTATCGTAAAACAAGTCTAAAATTCTTTTACTCGCTTTATTTTTATTTGTTTTAATCGATGAATTAAAAATGATTTCAATCGAAATCGAACTAAAACGCTTAGATTCAATATCTACTTAACTATGCAAAATAAAACGAAACTATACTACTATCATTTCAATATTTTTTACAAATAAAATTCATATTTCTATAAATACTCACCCAACCGTTGTTATAGTTATTATACCCCAATAAGTTGCTTTTGGAATTGAATCAAACATTTGACCGTTACTACTTTCTTCTGCAAAATAAGTGCCAGTTCCAAATAGAAAAGCCAATAAAGCCAATATAATAATGAAAATAATAAAATCCAGAAATGATTCTTTCAAGGTTGCGCTAAGAACGCGGAATGACTTCAATTGAGTAAAAATTAAATAAATTTTTATTAGACGTAAAAATCGTAATATTCGAAATACACGTAAACCGGATATCAAACTTGCATCTACTTCCGATTTTTGATGACTTAATTCAAGACCTAAGATTACAAAATAAGGTATGATAGCACTTAAATCAACCCAATTATATATCGATAAGACAAATTTATTATAGGATGGTGCACTAAGTAAGCGTAAAATAAATTCAATCGTAAAATATGATACACATATTGTTTGAATTATAAAAAATGGCGAAGAAAAATTTTCTGAACATAATGGGACATCAGTTGTGTTTAATGACACATTGCTTTTATTTTCACATACATTATATTGTTGATTATATTTTGGTAAGGTTTCAACAGCTAATGAAACACAGGATAAAACAGTTAGTAGCATTGAATTAAAATGAAGGATTCGACCAAAAATTGAATGTTGAGGATATTCAAGATAAAACCAAGTATAACGACGCCAAAACCAATTGGGTAATTGGATATATTTAACAATGGAAACATTTTCTGACTTGTCAATTTGTGATATAGCTTGTGGGCCTAAATCAAAAAATGAAACTTCTTCCAAAAATGTATCTAAAGGAACATAATCTGGTCGACGAAGACGTCCATTGGATTGATAATAATAAAGTATTGCTTCAAAACAAGCTCGATGACGATCAAAAAAATATTCATTTTCTTGTTCATTCCAGTAATCCATTCGTTTTTGTTTATTACCCAATAATGTATTTGGATAATTTTCAAATATAGATAAATATGTTTGATAACGTTTACCACTAATATTTATTGTTATTCTATCATGTTCTTTGTCACCCTTCGTTTTTGTTGATGAGGAACTATAATATTGTTTTTTAACTTGAATGAAACTATCACGAGCAGCGATTAAAAATTCGCTATAGAAAAAAAAACAGTATTTAGACGAAATTTGGAAAAATATTTAAAAGCTTAAACCTTATCCTTTTTTGTTGATTTTTTATTGGATTTGGAATGTCATTTTTTCCTTTATTTGGTTCAAGTTTTCGACTAAATTAAGTCAAAAATATTTTTCTTTTTTGTGAATTTAAATTGAAACTAACCGAATAAATTTTTTTCGAAAACTCTTTTGTTCTAATGATGATAATTGATCGTTCGAAGGATTCATCTTTATTGATGTATTATTATTTATGATTCGAACGATGCAACATATTTGTTTCTATCATTTTGCAATATTATTTAGAAGGTAGACTGAGAAAGATAAAGAGAAAAGAAAAAACCTTGTCCACCATATGATAAAAAATATGACTAAATATGCTCGTTAAATAGCATAAGTCATGTGCAAAGAAAAATAGAGAAACAATAAATCATATTTTAATGGTTCCTTGTGTTATCAGTCGATTTTCATGGAGCACAATGTTGATTATTATTTATCCAGGAGAATATTTCGAATCGAGTAATAAGCAACTGATGAGTCACCATTCCTATAGTCAATACATATTGCTTGTCTTCATATAAGATAGTCATAGGAATTCTTGTTGTTACTTTGTTTTATTTTTGTTCTCTGAAAATTATAATAAGATGATAAATTTTTATTTTAAATCGAATTCAATTTAAATTCAAATAAATTGTTCCAATTATTAGATATATCTGAAATAAAACCGATGATATCATCTCAGATAAATCTTCAATAACAGTGAGCAACCGATTCATTAGGTAATGGTTTACAGTATGATTTTGTACAATGGATCTTAAAATTTCATATCTCAACAGGTTTTATTTAGAGACCAAAAACTGTTTATTTTTTCATTTTCTTCAATGTTATAACATCAAAAGCATATTTTAACTAGTTCTTCCCTTTCCAGGCTTTAGTTTTATTGTGAAAACGATGCATAATAAGAGTGATGGCAGAATCCTGTTACACTAGGTAACAGAATTTTTCACCAGACAAACTTACCGAGTATCTCATCTGAATTTCCCACATATTCGATATATTACCCAAGGGAGAAAAAATTCATTCGGGCATTCCCAGCCATTCAAATGACTCGGAATGAGTTTTTCCTCCTTGGTATTACCCCTCGGGTATCGAAGTGGATACTCGAGGAGTAATACCCAAAAATGAATTTGATGAGCTTTATGACGTTGAAATCTTCACATCAAATGTAACGGTATTATGGCTGCTATGGTTTTTTCTTATTAAGGTCTTGCTATAAAACGAATATACTTCGTAAAAAAAGTCTATATCACTATATGACATAGAGTCATATATTAGAAATTGTAAAGAGTTCTAGAACACCAATGAAATTCTTTCAAAAATCAATTGATATTAAAAATCGGTAAACCATTATAAAGATTATTTTTTATGTACTTATCGTTGTTGGAAACCATTTCATCAGATATAATTATTACAGTGATTTCAGAATAGTAATCACAAAAAAATGTATTCGTAATCGTTCATTTGAACAAACTTCTATCAAAATTAGTATTGACCAGCATCAAAGAAATAGACTGATCTTCAATTATTGTTCATTGTAAAATACTTATTAAAATGATTTGTATTTTATTAGTAGGATTAATGTCTTTTCAACGATTATTTATATAACAAAGCAAAAACAATTGTTGAAATACATGAACAAAAACAGAAAAACAGTTAGTTTCCATAATTATAAGGTCGATTTCGTTTTGAAAATCGACTATATCCACCAGAACCTCGATAATTATTTGAATATTCACTACGATTGTTAGTCCATCCTGTTTGATACGATGATGTAGGTGGTGGATCACTCATATTCGATGATGATGCAAAAAATGCACTATCATATTGTCTCTTATTACCGAACGATGATGATGAATTTCCTGGAGTAGATGGAAATATCGATTGATCAGGTGAGAAACTAAAAGCGCTTCCACTTGTACTAAACCAAAACAAAAATAGATAAATAAATGGTCATCAGCGAATTTCTATTCTATATTTCTTTCTTACTTATTCTGTGGTCGATATTGTTGTTGGTATGAATTATGACTTCGATAATTATATCTATTAGATGGACGATTACGTCCACTATAAAACGATCTTTGATTATATCCTTTGTTTGACGGAAATAATTGATTTGGAGGATATTCAGTGGATGCCGGTGATTCACTAAGAAAAGAACATTTCAGTTTTTATTTCCATGTAATAAAAACGAGAAAAGCTAAAATAAAATAATTTTGCTCACTTGAAATTTGAATTTACTGATTGTATATTATTGTTGTCTTCATTGACTTTTTCACATAAAATATGTTCAAGTTGTTGATCAGATAACAGACGAATCAAATTACATAACTGTTCAACTGATTGTGGACGATTAATAATATCATTTGGCTCTTGTGTACATCGTATAATTAACGCTTCTACAGCTGGTCGAAGAGAGACAATTTTTGATGCTAAATCAACATTCATATTTAATAAAATCCTATATCAATTAAATATAAAAATTTTATCAAGAAAACTCTCAATGACAAACCAATTATCAAGACAAACAAGATTCGGTTCCACAACGTCAACTTGATCAGAAGCAAATAATAATAATTGAACTGGAGTCGACATTGACATTTGTTTAGCAGATACAGCTCGAGTTTTTATCTTTATTAAGAAAAAAAAAACATTTCATTTTATTTTCATAAAATTTCAAATTCTATTTTACTTTTTCGGTAAAAACAAAAAATGGTGATGGAAACATTGGAATTTCTCGTCCACAATTAACTGAATTCTTATGTATTAATGCTTCTTTACCTTCAGTTGTCAATAATTTTCGTTTCGATATATGAAAACAAACGTTGGGATAAAGAGCATAACAAAGAAGTGATATCACCTTTAAAAAAATAATATTAGAATTATATGGGAGAATTGTTCTTTTATACAATATCTAATTTGGATTCTGATTGTTCTACATCAAACCATTGAGACGATAAACATTCTTCAGGAAAACCAGACATTAACATTATATCGCGAAGTTGATTCTAAATAGAAATAAATGTAACCTTGAAAATATTAATAAATCTAAATGATTTTACTCGTGCTTCATAGGTCATTCGCATTGTAGATAAATTAAGACATTTACGATCACAGAATTCCATTTCACCACGTTCACCATTGCGATGTCTTAAAAACAAAAGTTTTTTCATTAATAGAAATATTTTTCGTTTTGTTCAAATAATACTTTTCTCTTTCATATTGTTGGAATGCATTAAGTAAGGCAACATGGTCAGAAAAACGATTTCCAGCAAGATTTCGATGCATATGACGTAGATGTTTTCCATCATGTAGAAATGGTTCAGGAAAACTCGTTGCTGATGCTATTGTACAAGCGGCATCACCAACGCTAAAGAAAGTTTTTATTTTAATTAGCTCTACTCTATTATATAGTCACTTTAAACTTGTTGTCAATGATGCCTTTAAGGTTTATTTACATAAGGAAAAGAACCAATCATTACTATTGACAAAAGAAATTTAAGAAAGAGAAATTTTTAGTAGTTTTCTTTTTTTGAAAACGATACGTATAAAATATGGCCATTTTTCGTATTAGCTTCCTCTACGGTAAATGTCATCTGGTGACAATCGATGAAAATCCTATTACATTAGAAGGTTTTCGAAAAACAATCGAAAATGTTCTTCCACCATGTCGAGAAATCGATGATTATTTCTATGTAGTTAGTGGCAAACCCCCTCATCAATTAAATCTCAATAACGAACAAGAATTTAATCAACATCGCACATTAATAACAAGTGGTTGTTACATATGGATAAAATTAAAATAACTTACGAAAAGATACAACCTAATATAATCATTTTACCAAGTTTTGGTTCAATCGGTAATCGTGCTAAAATTTTGCCTAGTGGTGTTAATTCATCATTTTCATCAATGGCTTGCATTTCTAAAATTTTGTCATATACATTTTCATTTTAAATAAAATTAAAACAAAAATTCTTGTTTTTCCTCACGTTTAAGAGTAAATTCAGCTTCAGCAACAGCATCCATTGGTGGTTGTTCAATAGCTTTCGATAAAAATATTTTAATATCACCTAATTTCAATAACTTAATAGCTAATGCAAGTTCATGTAAAGGTGTACGAAATATTTCTGGTAACAAATAATTCTCTAAATGTTCATAACGTGTTTTAGAACATAAATAAAAACAGCAACCAGTTCTTGTTCGACCAGCACGACCACGTCTTTGTGTTAAATTTGTTTTCGATGCCCACACAGTAACATAATTCGTCATATTATTACGTGATGAAAATAACTTTTGTTTTACTTTACAACTATCAATAACATAAACAATATCATCAATTGTTACACTTGATTCAGCAATGTTTGTCGAAAGAATTATTTTTTTAACACCTGATGGAACATGTTCAAATACTCGATGTTGTTCTTCACGAGGTAATTGAGAATGTAATGGAAGAAATCGAAATCCAGATGAACCTAATCAATGAAACGATTTTATTTATATACTGATGAAACAAAAAAGGAATTTTCTTTTCTGAACTTACTAAATCTTGGATGCTGTTGAAAATATTTAAGTAATGCTTGAATCAGATTCCATCCGGGTAAAAATATTAAAATAGCTCCATCATCACCCAAACTACATATATAACTTATTAATGCCTTAAATAAGGGATTTTATTATTATTGAATATATAGATTTTTCTCATTTAGTTTCTTACTTCAATCAATTCAAATGAAAGAGATTTTTCACTTAATTGACTCATAGCTGTTGCAGTTTGCGGAGAATATTCTTGTCCACAAATTGAATTGTAATTAACATCCTTCAAAGAAATATATTTTGAGTTCATTTTCATTACAAATACATTCGCTATTTTATCTATGAATCATAGAATCGAACATATATGAACTAATCATAAAAGTAGAATATAATACGTAGAAATAGATATTAGAAATTGCTTTAGTCTATAGTCGATCAAAAAGGAAGAGAAAAAAGTGTTTAGAAAATAGTGTGTCCGATGAAATTTTGAAATATATTTTATATTGTTATTCAATATAGCTACTCAAAATAATTTAATCTAATTTTTCTTGTATGATTTATTGGTTCGTGTATGACTTGCTAAAATATTTCGTTTTAAAATATACAATGTACATGTTTTTAGCATTAACAGAAAATTAAGATTATTAAATTTTGAAATCTATATCCGTAGCATAAAACTTGAACTTTTTTTTATCAATCTTATGTTTTTGAAATCTATTGAATAGAACTCAAAATTAAGCAAAACTTCCTGTGAAGACTTTTCAAATACATATTCTTTTATTTTCTCTAATAAGTTTTCATCATCGTGAGTTAATCAATCGATGACTGAATTCTTCTATGTAATGAAAAACTAAACAACAGCGATCGATATTAAATGAATTCAACACTAATCGAATTTCCAGTATTTAAAGCATTATGCCTAATGAAAATAGTGAATAGTTATGAAAATAAGAGACTTAAGTTAAATATAATGGTTCATCAACAATTGCTTTTCTAATTATTGATTACGGTAGACTCTTCAATAGAGAAATACATTGATAAACAAGATGTCCGTTACAATCATTGTTAGTGTGTCAATTCAAGTGAGTATTTTTCTGAGTCTATATTTTCTTCGCTGTCCTAGTTATTTTTCCACGTTATAGAAAAACAATGATCATAAAAAATTCATTAAATATTTTCTAATCATAGATAGTTTAATGAATCTTGATGGTCTTATCGGATATTTTTACATCAGATTTCTTCGTGAAACTACAATGTCTTTAGCTTAGTTTTCTTTCAAATTTTGATTCTTATTGCATCTTCTCAGTTAATTTGTACATTCATGTCTAGATCTTATGAAAAATCTATTCGATTATTTGATATTTACCATAAAGAAAAAACTATTTCAATTTAATGCTAAACGAAAAGAAGCATAATATGACCGTTACATTATCATGGAAAAACACGAATTTTCGATGGTCGACACATTTATGAAAAATGTGTCTAAGCTATAATGATAGTATTTCCTTTATATGGAAACGGGAACTCATAAACGTTCGAAAGCAGATCCAACCAGTTTTTTTTCATCAAAAAACAATTAGTACCTCAATATCATCTCCTTGTAAATCTTCATATCCAAGATCATCATCATCATCATCTTGTAATTGTCGATTTTTATTATTTTGTTTTCGACTTGTTAATGCTGAATTCATTGGCTGAAAACTAAGTAATTGAATAATATCTTCAAGATAATATTCCCGAACATCAAATGTTCGTCCTTCGATTTCGATTATTGAACAATTAAAAAAATATTCACGAAATAGAGTTACATCAATTGTTGCTAAATAATCAATTTTAACAAAAATAAAAATTCCTTCAAATTATTTTCAATTACCAGACATAAGAATAACTTTCATTTGAGGATAAACATTGAGCATATCACGAAGTAAAACCAATAAGAAGTCTGTATTTATATCACGTTCATCTATAGAAATGCAAACAATATTATAACGTATATCTGATTATAAAATAGTAATTAAGTTCTTTTATAAATAAGAATGCTAATATTCAAAAGTGAATAGGTCAAAAGCGAATACAAAAAATGATGTTCTATTTAAATCTTGAAAAAAATATCATAGTTGTATTTCATTTTAAGAAATATAAACTTATAGATTTTAAAAACTATCGAAAAATAATTCTATCAATATAATAGAGATCTTTATTAAACATACTAATTATTTTTCTTCCGAATATTTTAACTATCAACATCTATGTAGACTTTTAATTTAATTGTCTTATTCAAATTTTCAGTTTTAGCAACAACAATATAGAAAATACTTTTTTTCCCAAATTTTGTATCGATTAAATAACTATTAAGTTCTGAAAAACGATAAAAGCACAGTTATACTTTAGTTAACTGTCGTTCATTCGAATAAAAAGAAACTATTTAAGTCAGAAAAACAATTGTTTGTTTTCAGAATAATGAATATAAGAGTTACTTTGTTACTTAGAATTTCATTGTTTTCTTGTTCAATACTACGATAGTTAATCTATAATAAAAATAAAATACTTACGAATTTCATCGACAATAACATGAGATATTCCTCTTAAACCACTTTCAAGTTTTCTTAAAAGAACACCAACAGTACAAAAAAGTAAAGAACCATATGGTCGAGGAAGAATGGATTCGAAACGAACACTATAACCGCATGAATTACCTAAATCTTCACATCGTTCTAAAAAAAAGAAGAAATTTGGTGACAAGTAAAAATCAAAGTAGGGTGATCAAACCCCAAGAGACACGTTCAGCAATTGATATAGCACTTATTCGACGTGGTTGAGTAACAACAACATTACAATAAGCACCTTGATTATTTTGAATAGCGTCATCAATTATATATTGAGGAATCTGAAAACATCGATTGCATAGAAAAATCTAAAATTCTCATTAAAACGATTCTATTGAAATTACTTGAGTTGTTTTACCACATCCAGTCGCTCCACGGATAAGAATCACATTATTGGTTTTTATTTGTTCAAGTACTTGTTGTCGATAATGAAAGACAGGTAAATTTTGACGGTCCTGAAGGCGACATTTCAATTCATTTTCTACTTTACACTGTTCTGCACGGCGTAAATCGTCACTTATTGATTCCATTGTAGCTGTAGCTAATGGGCCTGCATCAATATTTGAAGCTATCCATGGATTCCAATTTGGTATTGGTGGGACCCATTGAATTATAGATGATGTTGTACGACGTTCACTTGGAGGAAAACTTTCTAAAATTTGAGTATTCAATATTGAACCATTTGGTTGTTGTTCATTTATCTGTAGACAAGTGTTCTGATTTTTAATTAAATCAAGTTTATCTTATACCTCTATTGGTTGAATATTGAATAGTTTAATAACATTATCAAGTTCTGTGATAATATCATTACTCACAATAACACGAAATGGTGTTGTCTACAAAGAAAGTATAATTGCATGGATATTATTTTAAAAAGTCTTTAAATTAAGTTAATCCATATGAATATATCATATGATCATTAATCCATCATTTTGTTCCTCAATTTTACATAGTTCACTTTCAGTAATATTGTAATAAACATAAAGAAGATATTTAAGTACAACAATCCAAAGTTACCAGTAGAAATTGACTTGAAGAGATTGTGCAAACATTCTCATCAAACTACACTAAACTGACTAAAAATCTTGTTCCAATCAGCGATAAAAATCACTGAAAAAGTGTTTTAACATAAATACGAAAATATTTCGAGTTGAAAAGTAGAATTTTTCATGAATCTGCAGTAATTGTTAATGGGCAGTAAATATATTTGATTCTTGCTAAACACGAACATCATTTTTAAGAAAAAATTTTTATCACTAAATATCTTCAAAAATAAAAGAACTGAAGTTCGGTCATGTCCAATTTCAAACAAACATTTTAATGATACTGTTCAACGTGGATATTTGGAGATCTCTCTTTGACAATATCAAATAACGTGAAATAATGAATATTAGGCAATTATGATCTCATATTGGCAAAAATATATACATTTTCTTGCGTTAAAAAGGAGAATAGTAAAAGTGCATATACAGTATTGATAAAACGGCGAAATATAGAATTTATCCTATTTTTTTTTGTTTGGCTTTCTAATAAAATAAATATAAAAGCAAGTGAAATTACTTTTTCAATTTGTTTTTTCTTTTTTTCGCCAGTAAATGCTTCAATTGCTTTTAAATGGTAGAGTTGTCGAACAAGTGCAAGTGCACAACTTTTTGAAGCAATCTGCTTAGTTGATCCATTTTCTCTTGCATGAATTGCTAGAAAAGAAATGTGTTTTTCTTTTAAGTTTCTTTTTTTCTTTTTTAACTTACTTTGATTACGTTCTCGAATAAAAACGGATAATTCGGCAAAAAATGTTCTAGAATATTTCTGATCATTGAAAAATTTCTACAATGGAAGAAAAAGTGACTAATGCCATTCTTCATCGATTTACGTTTTTTATCTTTGAGTTGTCGATCAATCGATCTAACTTATGTAATTATTATTTTGTGTTCGTCAATAGAACGTAAAGCAAGATCGATTGATCTATTTGATTAGTTTTATAGATTATCGAAGTATGAGCATTTGTCACTTTTACAGAGAAAACTCTGTTTTCTATGTTAAAATAAAACAAACCGAAGATTATCTGGCCCACTTGCTGTGTATTTGTATTCTTGTGGAAGATTACTTTTTTGTAAATATTGATGAAGGCGACCTTTTGCATTTTCAATGGTCCAATTTCCGTGTATCGATGCATTTGTATCACTTTCTTCTTGCTAAACACATTTTCAGAAAACAACATCTATGAAGAAGAATTTTGCATACATATGATTGCTTCAAACCTCTTCGAGCATTTTACGACCAGAACGAATATGTTCAAGATAATGAGATGATGGTCCCGGTTGATACGGAAGAAGAGTAGGTGGCGAACTAACTTTGTCTAAATAAAAAAAATTATTCCATTGTGTTAAAATGATAAAGACATTTTATTTAGACGAAAATTCTTCGTCGAAACATTGAAAAAAATGAATATATACATAAAATAGCGTTCGTAAAGAGACAAGTTCTTTTTTCAACTTCGAAAGTATTTTGATTTATTTATGTTAAGAATCGATTGAATAACATTTTTTTGAAAAAACTTGCTCAAATATATTTCTAAACATTTTTCTACTCAAAATTCTTTACTTCTGCATAGATCATGAACAAAGTAAATTTTTATCGATTTCGTAACGAGTTAGGAATGTCATTTACAAAAAAAGATTCCGACATTTTATTAAAGAAACATTTTTTCATAACATGGAGAACCACTAATTTATCTCTTTTTAGTACTTGAAAAAATAAAGAATTGATTTATTTTTGAGAATTGGACAACGTTCAAAGTAAATTTATTAATCAATAGGTATGAGGAAATGATTTATTTGAAATTACAGAAAACTTATCAACAGTTGAAATGAATCCTTAATTGCATTCTAAAGATGAATTCGACAAGTGATTATTCTCATAAAAATGTTGTTTACTTCTGAAAATTCTATATATATATATATATATATATTCATCTTCTTTATTCTATAGTACTCATTTGTAGCATCTTTTAACTGTAGAGATTTCTCTTTTCGTGTTATATACTTTCATATAATTCAATGTAACTAACCAGCTATTGTATTATGCTGCAGCATATGTGGTGGAACAAGGCCAGATGGCAATGTTCCAAGTGATTGTGTCGTAAGAACAGATGAATTTTTTGATGGCTACAAAAACATTTTATGAAATCAAATAACCATATAAATTGAGTAAATAAAAAGAAATAATATTTACAAGATATGGTTCAAGTTCATTCTGTAACATTTTCCCTTCACGAACCTAAATTAAGAAGGACTTTTGAATTATAAATTAAAATAAAAAAAAACCAACTAGGTATTGACAGAAATCAATTGCAGCATTTGTTTGTGCATCTTTTTTATTTGTCGAATTTCCAATTGCAGTATAACAATATGATGGTACTGTTAGCTTAAATAAAAAGTAAATCGATGAAAATTTTGAAAAAAGTCACTAAATTATATACTTACTTCACATTTAAATCGTATTCTTTGTTTTGTACCTTGTTGCGAGACTTCGTAGGAAGGAAGTTTATTTTGTTTACCTAACCAAGCATATAAAAAGCCTTTGATATCACCAAAATTTCCACTCGCAAGATTCGGTGTTGACATTGTTGATTAAATTAGAGTATACAAATGAATTTGTTTTAAATAAGTTTAAATACTGTGACTGATGCTTCTAGGAAAAAGAAAAACACTTCCGTGTAATTTTGAAAATTGAGCTCGTTGGTCAATCTGATACCTAATCTCTCATGTTCGCATTTTTTTGTTCTGAAGCGGATACATATAGATAGATATACAACAGTGACATCTGTCGAATTTTGCCGCATGCAGTATTTCATCGGTCATGCAAAATATCAGCGCAAGAAAACTTATAATTTATGAGAAAGACATAAATCAGTGTCAATGTGTCAAACGAAATTACAAGATCTAAAACAATTCATATCTGCGGTCAAAATAAAGATACTATTTCTATTTCAGATTAACGTGTACACTCTTCACCCACATACAGTGCTGTGCCTGTTGATGTCTGAAGTAAGGAGTTCATTTGATGCAAATAACGTCAACTGATGAGTATATAGCATAAGACACATTATTAGAGTCACTTGTAGTCAAATTTTACCAAACTTTGACTTTCCACCATATTTCGGGTTGTACAAACAAAGTTTCTTCTGCATATAATCTCATTTATTTTTAATGCGTTCAGTAAAAATTTCGTATTTCGGAAGTTTTTCGAGGCATAAACCAAAAAGTCGTATTCAGGCATTTTTCATTTTTTATTCAATGATTTTCGTATATCACAGCCATATTTGTAGTGGTAGTCGGAAAAATTCATTCCTTTTCTCCTCTCATATAGGACAGTAACTTGTGCTATTCGTCATTTTTCAAATCGAATTTATTTCGCCCTGTTTTTACTAAAAATGGTACAATATTTTTGCAATTTATTTATAAATATATGTGAAAAACATCTTTCGAAAGTAGAGACTAAGACTGATACTCTACGTATATGAAGTAAAAATGCGTCGATATAGTTGAACTTTCTCACACTTCATTGATAGATCTATTGAAGACAAGCTGATAGCATTTTCAATAGCATTGCTAATATTAAGAATGATTTATTTTTAGAATATCTAATTATTATTGTTTAATAAAGAAAAGAAGAAAAAAACTAATTTTACATTTTTAAGGAAAAGCTTTTGCAAGTTTTTGATTATCAATAGCATATTCTTGTTCCCATTGTGAAACATATGTTCTATAGATAATTTCATCATCATCAATGTTTTCTTTTGCAACCATTTCTAGAACTTTTCTTTGGCATGACTTAAATTTTTCAATATTTTCTCGTTCACAATAATAAGCATTAAGTTCATCATTTGAACAAACCATTTTCATTTGTTTTTTCCATATTTTGATTCGATTAAGACGATTTGCATTGTTACCAAGAACTTGAAAATATTGATTATAAATGGGTTCTTTTGTTAATTGTATTAATTGATGAAGTTTTGACATACACAATGATGACAGATTTGATTTGGCCATTTTTGTTCTATTTGTCAAACATTTTTCATTAAATTGACTTTCGCTAAATAAACTAAAAATATTCTCTTTTTCGTTTGGACAGCATTCATCAACAGCTCGACATCGAACTTCATACGCTTGCCGAGACGGCACAGATGGTGATCGATCGAGAAATTCTTTATGTAATTTTGTTAACTCATTTACATCAGTTTCAATTGTTGATGAGGGAATTAATCCATTAACTATGTAAATAAGAATTGATAAAAAAAGCCCAACAGAAACAAACATTATCTGAATTAAGAACAATAAAATTGAACATTTATCAAACCTGATATGATTAAAAATTGTCCTACTTTATATATATATCTCACAGTAAATATCTAAAAGTAAAAACAATGAAGAAAAATAACAGATGTATCTACGTGTAAAAAATAGTTTAACTAAAAATAAAAATAAAAGCATTATAATTAATTATACATTTCTTGTTATTATTTATTAAAAACTCAATCGAACAGAGAGAAAAACTAGATGATAGCTCTTTTGAACAAGCTTCATCAAGACTGAAAACACAAACTATTCTATACATTTCGATCTTCAATCTATGACGCTTTGCGCTCGCTCTATATTTTTTCGTACTAAGATAGAACAGATTTACTTTCGCTAAACAGTCGAAAAGAAAGGATCTCTATGAAAGTATTTATCTAGACTGTCATTGTACAAATATTCTATGTTACAATTTATAGAAATTTCACGATTTCAATGATTGAAACAATGTGACCTTGTTTATCGTTAATCATGTGAATTTAATGAAATACTATGCGAATGTTATCTCATTAAAATAAGATTTAAGTATGAGATTAACATAAAATAATTGATGAGACTATGGAATTCATCGTTTTTATGCATTTTAACAATAGTGCAAGGTAACATTTGTTTTCATTGAAACCTTTAAACATATTTAGACTTGAACGTGGGATACAATGCATTGATTATTGAACTCTCTCAGCTTCTCATAGTCTACAATGAGCTTTTAAATTGATTGAATCTATACATTTTAATTCTTTGTTTCTTTCGAATTATCTTGAACATCGAAATTACATGCCATTTCGAATTTGCTCGACTTCAAAAGTCGATCTTGGGCTTCTAATGTCGATTATGGAGAAATTGATATTTTCTTAAGAAAACCAATAATTGTTTCTACTATATTGTATAAGAAACGCTTGTCTCCAGCCGATATTTTAAATTTACTTGGATGAACTTTCTTTTCTGTCTCTATAATCGAAAAAATTACGCTTTGATTAAACAGCTCATCGAAGTTAGAAAGCTTATTAAAAGTCATCAGTATAAGTGTCATTATTAAGTGAATTCTATCAATGCGTATTAGCACGTTCCTAATGAATACTCAGGTTTTTTCAAGATATCATACAATAAAATTACTTGCTCAAAGAGAGTATCAATTAACTTCTGTGGAAGTCTTCGTTTTAATTGCCTGGAAGTTTGATAATAATCATGTTAACAAAAATTAATCTTCTTATGCAGAGTCTTGTTTTTGAAGAAAATAGAAGGTCCTATTGAAGATCGAAAAAACATAATTAGATCGATTTGTTCTCAATATTTTCATGAAGCTTTAGAAAGAAAATTTTAGAATTTTCTACTCTCAAGATAATCGCGAGACACAATGACGACGTCTGGTGCACACGTCGACAAACAAAGGTAAGAAACGTGAGAAAATCTTCATAAATCCTATGCTGTATATCGTAAACTAAATACAATCCATGGATTATATAGGTACAATCCTATAAATGGCACGAAATAGGTTTGTCATGTCATAATCACTAGCTACGCTGTACTTATACTTGTAAAAAAAGTCAAAATAAATATCGTTGAAATTGAAGTTGGTCGAAGGACTTCTAGTCTAACATTGATTTTATGAATTGGTATTATATATTCTAATCATTGATCGTATTTATGTCAATCTATTGATTATTAGCATTATTCGATTGATCACAGATTTTGATTCTGACCCTTTTCTATTATACATACAGGGAATTATCGAAAAATTGTTAAAGAAAAAAGTGTTATCACTATAATAATGTTCGTTTGAAGCAATTTTGATTATGTTTTTGTTTCATAAATATTTATGATGACCATTAGTTATATCAATCATTTGAATAATTTGGCTATTAAGGACCAGAGCTCGGACGAAAGTATTTGTACTTGCACTTTTCGTACTTTTTGAAGTAAAAGTACAAGTACCAAGTACTTTTCAGGTGTACTTGGTACTTGTACTTATACTTCGAGAAAGTACTTGATACTTGTACTTGTACTTCGAGAAAAGTACTTAATACTTGTACTCGTACTTCTAGAAAAGTACTTAGTACTTATACTTGTACTTCGAGACGCATACTTTTGTACTTATGCACCAAAGCGTGTGTTTGTTGCTGTTATTGGCAATATGGAACAATATCTTTCTCTTTACTTAAAGGATCTTTTTTTCTTTGAAAATTCCACAATTATTTATATTGCTAAAATGAAAAATAATATTTAATTATCCACGATGTTTCAAGGGAATACTCATGAAAGTCTTTTATGAAAATTTCAAGTTGAATCTTATCATCTGCGTTATATTTTAATCGCTAGCGCTAATTTATTTCGGTTTTTTAATTTATAAGCATACCTAAAAAGAAGACTATCATAAAATATCTGTTTAAAAACATGAAGTTTATTAAGAATTAAGATGATTCAACGACGTAGCAATAAAACACTTATGTAGTAAAAAAACAATTTATAAAACAAAAGAAATACATAAACTAATTAAAATTAAGAGAGAGTTTTAGAACTCCCTCTTAAATCATGTTCTGATTCACACGTAAGAATACCAAACTTTTAAATACTTCTTCATTCATAGATGTTCGTCTTGGTGACATAATAATACCTGCTTGACTGAAGACGCGTTCAATAGGTGCAGATGTTGCTTGTATTGAGAATGCACGTTTAACTACACCTTTTAAACAATATAAATCCGAATTTTTCCAGTATAATGAAAATTTCGATCGTATTGGATCATTGATATATACATTGATTTCATTGATGGGAGTCATTGTTGAACCAACTGATGAATTAAAACGTTCATCATATTGAAAGAGTTTCCGTTTTTTAAGTATAGATGCATCAATAGATTGTGTTGTGTGACTATTTGTCATCAATGTTGAAGAAGATGATGATGATTCTAAATTATCAAATGATGTATCTATGTTCTTTTCACATTCATTCAATATCATCTGGATTAAATGTTGTTTCATTTGTGATTCTAATATTGGCGTATAATTCATTTGAACAAGCCAAAAAAATTTAAATTCAGGATCTAATACAGTACAAACGAAATAAATTGGATCCGAAAAAGGATCATCTTGATAAACAATTTGCTGAGATAAACGTTTAACAATACCAGAGAATCGTTCATTGGTGGCCTGTTCAAGTTGTAAACACAGTTTTTTCAGAAATGAAATATTTGATTTGATAGTCTTCAAATGATCAATTATATGTACCACCGATGGAACTACAAGACTGGCAGTAACAACCGATTCAGATTGGATTCGAGAAGTTATTTCAGCAAATGGCTCTAATATTTGCACTGCCTCTTGCAGTATAACAAAATCATCATTGCTAAATTTCAGTCCATTATCATCGATAACATCAGTAATTTCATTAATTGATTTTTTCCCTAATCCGATAATAGATTTAATAAGAAGATATTCAGAACTCCAGCGTGTCATATTAGACTTATTTATTGTTTTTCCAATATCATCTAAGATATCAGCTATTTTAGTTGATTTGTGAGATCGTCGAGCTAAATTGATGCATTTTGATAATGACTTAGATAAATAAGGTGTGTATTTCAATCCATCTCTAATAGTCAATTGAAGACTGTGTGCAAAACAGGATAATCGTTTTGCAGGATCATTTCCTTTGTCAAACAAATCGTTGTTATTTTCACACCAGTCCACTAATAACCATTCACTCAAACCATCATAATCATCATCTTGTTGTTGTTTGTTGTCATCTTGCACTGTATAATCAATATCGGTAACACTTAGACCAAACTTGTACGCTTTTATCATGGAACAGGCATTGTCAGTTATAATTCGGTACACTTTTCCTTTGATCTATAAAAAAAATAATGATATCAGTCTCAATTAGAGTGTCGTTTGTATTAAAAAAGAACTTGTTAGGACAGCTCCTTTATGGCTGAAATCTAGAGCTTATAAATGTGCTATCGCATCCTTGTACTAATAAATGAAACATAAAAGTAAAAAATCTCTCGCAAACTATGGTTATTTTCCAAGATAATCGATCTTTAGAGAAACGACCTCTCTGATTTATGTCTGCACTTTGAAAATAAGTCTTTTTTACTGGCATTCTATTTTTTTCCACTTTTGCAAAACAGTCTTTGTTTTGCTTTGTGACATTTCATTTTTTAAATTTAATATTATTAATACAATTCAGCTTGATTGAGCACTTTTTCTAGTTGGTAAGAAAATCTAAGGAGAGAGTCTAGTCTTGTGTTTCTCAATTACTAAAGACTTTAATGCATGAGAAGGGAAGTTAGAACCACATAAATTTGACTCAAAACTTACACTCACTGTTTTTTTTTCAAAGTATAATTCAATTCTATAATATTGCGATTTTTAAAATTTCTTTTAAAAACGCTATATTGTTTCTCCGCATTGAAATATGTTCACAAATCAATTGAGCAACTGATTCAGTTTGAGTCAATAATATAAAATATAGTTTACCTTCATATTGTCGAGAATTTGTATGGTGATATTTTGAATATTTTCTCCAGTATGTGGTCCCTTCAAACGTAAAAAATCAAGAAGAAGAGCTTGCGGAACATACTCTAAATCAAGAAAGTGTCCAGTAACACCAGCAAAAGATCTTCCTCTTCTGTCGGTCCAAACATCGACCGTTATGCATAGATGATCGACGCTATCAAGCAAGTTTTTTATTTTATCTTGAACATTATTCAACAATGATGGTAATAATGTTTTTGTAAAATGTCGTGCAGATGTAGGTTTCCATTTTGGAGCTACCATTTTTAAAAAATTTCTAAAACCATTATGTTCAATAATTGATGGTGGTAAGTTACACTTCACAATTAATTCTTCTAAAATAACTTGATTGATTTTGATGACATTGCTTGTTAAATTTTCCGAATAATCATTTGTGTCATTTTTAGTTGGAATAGAATCAGAAAATTTTGACTCTTCATATTGTGTGGTATGTTTACGTTTAAGATGTTTATGAAAGTTTCCCGTTGATTTCAATTTGTCCGCATAGAGTTTTCCACAAAGCTTACATTGACCAGAAATGTTATTGTTTCCGGGACGAGTGAATTCAAAAAATTGTTTTAGAAAATTCATATGAAGAAGTGAAAATAATTCACAATAAGATAAAAGAAAATATTACTCTATAGTCTTTTATTTCAAATGATCATCTTCTTATACAGAATGGAAAAGCTTAAAATAGAGATGGGAGAGAGGGGTGATGAAGAAAATGTAGTGTGGTTAAATATTTTTCTCACGAAAGATGAACGCGTGTCAATACGTTTATTTGTGTAAGATATATATCTGATATCATCATCTATGGATGGACCTGATATATTATGAAATGTTATAAAGCGATGATGAATGCACTTGTAACCTGAAAAATGAAGAAAAGCCATGTGTACATTCGATCCAGGTTCATTGATTCGATTAGCCAATCGCGAATCAGAGAAATAAAAAGAAAAGCAATAGTGATTGTAAACAAATACAAACAGTCATTGTACAACTACGAATAATAATGTTTGATAAAGATATATAAATGTGACTTCATATCTTATATAAGAATCTTTGCCGTTTAGTTTGTAGGAGTCGGTAATACTTATCTCTTCATAAAGTTTAATTAGCTATTCTTTGAATCTCATTTTGATAATAAAAATAGAAGCGCGTGGTATGAAAAAATATTACACGACACTATTTGTTAACAATTAGTATACTCAGAATAATCATATCCAACTACTAAATCGTTATTGCATGTGTATTTATTCAATTTCGGCGTGAAAGACATCGTTACATTTTGCTAAAAGTATTGCTTTGTAGGATACAGAATGCACTGTTTGTGTAGCTGTCACTTTGAAAAAATAAAGTACAGAATAATATATTTTGAACACTTTTCGATTGCCAACAACAAAAGAGATGATAAATAGGAATTTGTTTTTCATCAAGTTGTTTGACCGTTTAATTAGCGCATACTTGAACTAAATGAAAATTAAAACGAATTTGTCACTTCTGTTAATTGTTCAAAATTTAAGATTTTTTCATACAACTTTTTATATTACTGACTTGTTCTGTCAGCAATGAAATATGTTTAAGTTAGAAGTCATTTGCCTTTGGATACATTTAATGAGTTCTAGATGACTCGGTACATTTTTTTAAAGCTGATTTTAATCTTCAAGGTATTAAATAATGAGTCATATATCAAACTAGGTCTTACTAAACTGAATTTATTTTAAGTTCAATATTGTTAGATCAAATTAATGGTTTTAACGTAAACTTTTAAGTGGGAGGGGGGGGGGTCAATTTATTGCCAAGAAATTCGTCATAATTTTATTTTAAAATACTTCCAGTCATTATGAAAAGTATCATATCGATTATTTGAAAATCCAGCAAAGCGATATTCAGCCCGAGTTTCTAGAGCATCAATCTGAATTCACTAAGCTTCTTCTGACTGTCAGCGAGAATTATATTTATCTATGATAGTGACCCAAAGAAGCATTATCATTTACGCATAAAATGTATTGTTTCGAAGAAACTCGAATAATTACAACAGACAATATTTTCATCTGTCCTACAGCGAGTTCACAATATTTGAATGAAAAAAAAATCGATTACAATGTTCTTATTTTCATGTAATTATTGATCAGATGATGTCAGAGTGGTCATAAAACTTTTATCCAAGGTAGTAAAAATTACAGTTGAAAGTTTTGTATGCATATCTCAAGAAAAATCCGAAGTATCTTTCTCGTACTTAAGTACAAGTACAAGTAAATGCGCAAGTATACTTGTGTAACGACAAGTAAAAGTAAAAGTACAAGTACATTTTTTTTCCGTACAAGTAAAAGTACAAGTACATTTTTTTCAGTACAAGTAAAAGTACAAGTACAAGTAAATGGGCAAGTATACTTGTGTAGCGACAAGTAAAAGTACAAGTACATTTTTTTCAGTACAAGTAAAAGTACAAGTAAATATTTTCAAGTACAAGTAAAATACTTTTACTTGCTGTACTTGTACTCGTCCTAGCTCTGTTAAGGACTGTACTATAGCAATATGAAAAACACAAACAATAGAAGTTGGAAACACGTGAACAACACGATATATAGATGTGACTCAAATCGCTTCGACATTGAATTGTTGTAATGCAATGAACTCGAAATCATTTTTAATTTTGACATATTGATCTTCCAAAAAATATCTGTACACGATGTTAATAAATACATATCACACTAATAAAATAGCAAATTCTTCCAAAAAAAAAAGAAAGACACGGTCATCCTTGATTAGCAAACTACTCTGGACGCCGTAGTCTTATTGATTCGAGATGTCAATGCAAAGATCAATAAGCAATCATGGGGTCCATAGGGTAACAATCTAAAATGTCCCCAAAAAAATGTCCTTTCAAAAGTGTCCCCGACATTTCGTCCTTGAAAAATTGTCCTTCGGTAAAAATGTCCCTGAGAAATGGTCCTTAGAAATATTGTCCTCCGAAAAAATGTCTTTCATTTTTAAGATGTGCTTTCTGTAAAACATGAACTACTCTTATTCATAAAAGCAATCATGTGATATAATCAATAAAACGAATAAAATTCTAATTTATTTTCCACTTGCGACAAAAAAAGAAAGTTCTTTTAATAATTCTTGTGGATCAATTTGGTTTTTGTCGAATCGCTCATAATTCTTTCATACGTTGTTCACCAATTTTTGACTTTGGTCGCTTTGCACGATGTTTCATTCAGCTATTAATCTGAAAAATGACGTTATGAACAGTAATTGTTCCAGAAAATCTTATAAATGTATCATCAGAATTTGTATGCAAAATTACATTACAACTTCGGTTTGTACATCGCCAAAATTTTATAGTTTTCATTCGATTAAAATTAAAAAATTGTAAATTATAACCATTAACAATTAACATACATTTTCCTTTATTCGAATATGTTTTTGTAATAGTTAGTTTAGTTGGACTTGGTTGTAAAAATGAATTTTCAGGTGATTGAGATGACGATAAACATTCAGTTTCATCAATAGCTGTCAACTTATTAGATCTCATCAAAAATGTCTTTTTACAATTACGGAAAAATATTACGCAAAACAACGAATGACATTTAAACGATATATTTTCTCGTCTTTATTGAATCAGCGATACGGTAGTCTTATCCTCTGCAATAGACAATTAAAATATGCACCGATATGTTTCTTCCTTGAAGGAGTCATCTATATTTCACTAACACACAGTTCAACAACTAAAATTAAAGAATAAGGAACATTTTTTATAGCAAGGGACATTTTTTCAAGGACGAAATATCGGAGGACATTTTTTCTGAGGACGAAAAACCAGGGACATTTTAGACCGTATTCGTCCATAGCATCTTTATCAGTAACAAATAAAATGTCCAATCAATCCGTCTTATTTGTTTCAAATCATTAGGATCGTTTCTCGAATTTATTCGTCAACTAGTCAAATAGATTTTCCCTTAATTTCTACAGATTCTATTTAGATTTTGTTGCAGGATACGAAACTTTTCTTGACTAGAATTGTAAGATGAAAATGAAAACGTTCCGTTTTAGTACTTTTACGATCATAGACAGTTTACCATCCATGATTTCGTTTAAAAGATTATTGATCGATTTTTTGAAATAAATTTATTGAATCAGATAAAAAAACAAATACATGAGATCACCGTCAAGAAATATTTTACAGAGAAATTACGTCCCGATAGCTACTGGCCTCGCCCCGTTTCGGTCTTTGGTCTACAAAGAATATATAAAGTTTTTTTCTCCACTAATCAAAGAAAAAAAAATGTTTTTCTTTAAATAAAATTTTTATTTCTTTCCAAATCCAATGATAACAAAAAAAAAGTAATACTTCGTAAATCTTTGAGTTTTTTTATGAGAATAGATATAAATAAAGGAGAGAAAAATAACAATTTTATCCCATGATTTGACGAACTTTTCCAACTGCAACAATCCGACCTTCATTACATAATGCAAAACGACCAAGTCGGGGAAAATCGTCAAATGGTTCCATACCAATAGTTTGTCCGGATTGTGATAATTCAAAAATTCCAAATGCAGCTTGATTTTGCTTTATAAATTTTGGATCTTCTATAGTTTCTTTACCTGTTTTACGATCAATTAATGTTAATAATCTTTTTAATCGGACTTCAGCAACAGCAGTATGAATATGAAGAAAAGCCGAATAACCTGGATAAATTTTCGATTGATGACTAATTATCGTCACCTAGTTATCAGTATATAAATATATATTTCAATTATTTATTTGTTTATTTATTTTACTGCATTCAAAAGTTCTTCCAACACGACATGGTTTTTGTCGCCCATCGCATAAAATAAAACCAGGTGAGATTTCCTAAAAATCTTGATTAGAAAGTGATAATTAAGAAAAGAAAAAAACTTACTTCTTCTTCAATAGGGGTGCATCAGCTCCAGCTCAAAAGTTCAGCTGAGATGAGCGAAAAAGCTGTTCGAACGTTCTTTCGGTAGGAGCTGATTGATTTGAACAGCTCGTTCAAAAAGAACTGATCTGATCGAACAGCTCCCGTTCCTGAACTGGACTTTTTCAACAGCTCCTTTCAAAAGAGCTGATCTGATCAAACAGCTCTCTCTCTCTCTCAAGAACTGATTGACATTATGCCAAAAATACTATCCAAATCTGTTCTTTAGAGAGAGAGAGCTGTTCGATCAGATCAGCTCTTTTGAAAGGAGCTGTTCAAAACAATCAGCTCATACCGAAATGAACTTGCGAACAGTTCCCTCGCTCAGAACTAGAGCTGAACTATTGCACCCCTATTGAAAATGAACAATGACTTTTTTTCATAATACTGAGTAACGTTTGATTATGAGCTGACTAACTTTTTCAGTAACAATATAATTTCTTGATGAATTGATAGGTTTGATCTATTCCTTTTTGTGATAATTAGTTCACACAGCTGAAAGGTACTCAATTCACAAAAAGGGTACTACCAAAGTTGTGAATGGGTTCGGATTGAACGAAAAAATCTTCTCGTGGGACAACCTAGTCTCTTTTATTGCATCGCATGAGCTGTTGCCGATAGAAATTAAAGGTCATTCAAAACATACAGATTTGATATTATACTTCCTATTTAAGTTTTCTCAGCATTTACATATTTTCAGTGCTACGTAATGGCAACAGTGGGCAAGATGCTGACAACATAACTTAATCTTTTCTGATATTTTTTACGATAATATCAGCTGATAACTGCTGGCTATTGAGACTATACGAGTTGCGTACAATCAATCCAGAAAAGCAAGCTTGAAACTTTCACATGAAAGATCTTTAATTAGACAGACATTAACTTATAAAATACCTGTGAAATTTGTTTTCACATAAAAATATTTATTGAACAGATTCCAAATATCTCATCTTTAGATGATAATGCGTTAGTCAATATTTGGAACTGGGATTTCGACAGCGACTGAAAATTTATCGGTTATAATTTATAAACTTCTAGACTCACATCTCTTGATCATCGAAATCCCGAGAAATCTTAAAATCGAGCAGCATAGGCGATTTTATGTGTTGAAAAACTTTTTATGAGTTAAGAAAATACTGGTGAAAATGCGCCAATTTTTAAAAGTTTGACCGGACCGGCAACGGTCAAATCAGCGCGTTCGGTTCGAACTTTGATTCAACGTTCGATATATCGCTCAATGAATTAGCACAAAGGACTTTTAACGTGATGCGTAGTCATCTTGTCCCACAAATTACTAGTTTATAGGGTGTGGAATGGAGTGCAATGACCCGATCGCACTCCACGGACCCTTCTGGAATTTTTTCGAATAAGAAAAAAAAGTTTTACAATTACAAATATGTTTTTATACATGGGTCGCAGTGGCCTATGTCTCGAAATCAAGAAAATACGCAGACAACTTGAGGAAAAATTATGAATTTCGATGAAAACCTGAATTTTGTCAAACTCATTATGATATTGTTGCCCAGGATGGAGTTAAATAAAATAAAATAAAGCAATGATAGTCCATCGAAATCAAATCATTATCTGTGTTTGAGTGCATACTTCAAACTGTGCTTTTCTCTTTTCGTTCTTTGTCTCTAATTGCGTATTCTAAAAGCATTTTTCCTTTCACAAGCATGTAGAATAGGAGAGGGACGCATCTTTCTTTTAGAAATTCATATTTTCATAACTGACATCGCAGTTGTATCAGGAAAAATGTAGTCAAATGAGAAGAAACTCTGCATTCACAATTTTAAAAAACAGATATATCGTTTTTTTCGGCAGTCAAGCAATTTCTTTGCATGATACGTCCTGTTTCGTTTCCATTATTGCTCCTGTTCATACTCCTGCTCTTCACCAATGTAAAACATTTTATAGAGATTTGTTTCTGAAAAATATGCTCCATAAACTAGACATTTTCAAATTCCGAAAGGTGCAGAAGCAATAGCATGCGATACGTACTAGAGATAGACGTCTGTTCATTTTTTTTTCAAAGAATCTAAACTGAATCGAACTTTAACCGAGAATAATTTGACGAATGTTGAACCAAACTAAAACTGACTTGAAACACTGCAAACCGAGCCAACTCCATCACTGGTTCGTAAGTATGAATCTTCGCTTCAGCTTGTCTGACTTATATGCTGCTCCAAGAAATGTATTCAAATTATGCCAAAGATAATGAACAATAAAAAGTTAATTGATAAATACTAGCATTGCCAATACAAAACAAGATACCGATGCTAAACGCAACAAAAGAAAGGAAAAAAGAGATTCCTCGGATAAACAAATAAAAGTGTTTATAGGAAGAATTGAGTGAAGTAAAAGACTTGGTGCAATCATGCGATGTCGAAACTTGTATGATATCGGCATCACTGAAGTACATGTGATTGTAACAATTGTCAATAATAAAGTGGCTTCTTTAGAAAAGCAATCAACTCAGCACAGTCCAAATTTAAACTGAGTAAACGAAAAAGCGGTGGTTGGAACCAAATATAGTCAAACACAATTGTTTACATCATTTCCAAATTCGGCTGTGAATCTTGATGATGATGATCTTATGTCAGATCTTAAGTCGAATAAGGAACAATCCTATGGATATATTCCATCGAATGAACAACATGCATCTCTTCTACGTATTACCAGTCACAACGAGTAATACACCAAATGAACAAATGCATATTTGGCAAATAGAACATTATCAAAAATATTTTGATATTGATACACAACAAGCACTTGAACGTTTACTCAGTTCAATAACGCCACAACAAAATAAATCTTATTTTAATTCAACAATTAGACATAATCCTGATTTATATGGACCATTTTGGATATGCGCTACATTTATAGTAACTGTTGCTATTGGTGGAAATATTGTTACATATTTTCATTCACCGAATGCTGACTTTCAAATCGATTTTTCAAAAATTGCTCTATCAGCTATTGTGAGTACAACAAATATCCATATACAAAAGAGATTGTTCCTTAAGTTGTGAAGTAATTTCTTCATTCAACAAAAGCACACCATGTGAAAAACTTCATCAGATTAGCGAATCTACTTATGATTCAATAGATACAAAAGTTTAGATCTATAGTTTGTTTTCAAATGATATGATTTTTTCGATTTTTCATGCAGTTAAATTGACAATATTTCGATATAATTCAATTTCTACGGATGACTGGTGACGCACATTGCTAGACTATGAGGTTAAAATACCTGTAGAAACAGTGGCACGCTTGCACAAGCCATTTAAACTATTACAAGCATTTGAGAATAACTTGATTGCCGAAATACGTATTCTTATCGATTGAATCGTGCCCATTGTATAAAAACAAGACTCGTACTAGGATGAACATACAAATACAAGTGACTTCGTAGAACCTATTCGTTACTTTTATCGAATCGAAAAACAAGGTACTTGTCAGATTACTTCAGTAGGTGGAGGACAGTTTCTTATATACATATTTCAATTTTTTTTAAATTGTTTTATCTATTTACAGCTAATCTGTCTTTATTGGTGGTTAATGTCAACATTTATTTTTTTTTCTTTCGTTATTATATCAAACGAAATGAATACGCATTCCTTGAGTTACTCTGCATATATGGTTATCGTTTAACAATATTCATACCGGTTTCAATTTTATGGATTATGCCAATAGCATGTTTACAATGGGTATTAACTATAATAGCATCGTTAATAAGTGCAAGTGTTTTGATAGTCACATTGTGGCCAGCAGTTAATTTCGGTCGAAAACATCTCAGTGCATTATCAATGCTAGCTGTTCTGTTCGTACATTCAATGATGGTAGTTTGTATCATGTTAGTATTTTTTCATATATCCGATAAAAATATTGATTTTACACAAGAAATAACTACATTAACCACTATGGCATCATCAGCAAAGAGTAATGTTTAATCTTATATTTTATTCTTCGCACAGATATTATGTATACATATATAAATAGATATTATTATCAGTTCAGCATTGTTGTTGTTTTAGAAATAGAATAAAAATAAATAAGACACATTTTTGTTGTCTCTTTAGCTTATATGGCAAAGTTCATGGTTTCGATTTTTCATAGAAATCATTCTCAATGTGTTCTTTTACGTTGAATATACTTTCAGAACTATCAATGAATGTTTGATGAAAAATGCGTACCCATATGACATAGATCGTTTGTCTTAGCGTCATTAACTAAAAGGAGAATTCTGTTGTTTTCTAGTAAAAAAGTAATTTTCATGAAAATGAATTGGATGATCACTTGTGTGGGCATGACAAGCATCTTTGAACTGTTTCGCATAATAGAGCATATAAATTCACTTTTTGTTCCATCCTTGTTTTTAATATTAAACTGAATAAGAGTTCACTGTGAATTAATATCAGCTCCCATGCTGTTTCTTCATCCCGATAATTTTCAAATGACTAAATATTGTAGACCTCTTTCAATGGAGCATTGGTATGCGTCGTGTATCGTATCGATTGAAAAATCTAATGATTTGAATAAATGTCAGTAGTTTCTCATCATATGGTACACCCTATTGGCGCAACGGCGGATCTAGGATTTGTTTTTATTTGGAGCGATTTGATGAAAACGAGAGCACTTGTGTGGGGATATGGGGCGATTTTGATCATAAATTGTGTTTTGAAGCTCATTAGACGTAGCATGAGTTCATTTTTAAACTTGTTTTTCTTGGAAAAATCGAAATTTTCTTTTTGCAAGTTGGGGCGATCGCCCCCCTAAATCCGCCACCGATATGAAGAGAGATAAACATTTCAAACTATTTACGTAACGAACTAATTAGACGAGTGATCCCAATGTCTTTTATTAGGAAAAATGAATAGAAAAAAACGTAAGCAAATACATTCGAAAATGGCATCATCCAACAGAGAATACTGTTAAATATAAAGAGAATGGTTTAAACACGCTAGCCTTTTCTTCTTTTGTCGGATTTAGAAAACGAAAGGTTCCTTTGAACTTATTGAATGATATTTTACATGATTTAAATGGAAAATGATAACTTCTAGGAATCAGTATAATTTTATAAGTTTCAAAGCACTTGCTTTTCCATTATATATTGACCACAGATGATTTCTTCTCTTGCAGCTATTATAGAAACACAATCGATTGATAAGTACAAGTTTATTATTTTCAAAAGAAAAAAGCAACGAAAAAAATAAATTAGTCCTTGTGCTGTTTAATAAACCACGCTCTTGCTTTTGCCATTTTTTCACGTACAGCAGTCCAGATATCTTAAAAAGAAAAGCAAATAAGTCAGAATGAAATTTTATGAAAGTCTACGAATAACGAAGATTTAGTCTATTTTTACAAGATATAAACTATTCAACAGTTTAGCTTGAATGACTTTTACATTTGAACTTTTTCTTGAGTTGTCACATAATGCTTGGCATTAATTATACTAGAATGAATTCATAGGTATATGAAGTGAAGCCATTTAGAATATAAAGGATGAGCCAAAATAATGCATTAATTGTTTCAAACGTAGTACTTAACGGAATCTCATCAAGATTTCATCCCTTCTTTGTTAGAAAGAGTAAAGTGTCTACTGCAAAAATATCGTTAACATTTTTTGATAGAGGCTATAGGAGCTTCAGGAGAGAAATTTCATTTAAAATCACTAATCTTGTTTTTTTTTATTATTCTAATCCGAATTTTGCACGTGCTGGTAGTTGGACAAAAAAGAAGCGCTTTGTATTTTCATTATGGCTGAAACTAGCGCTTGAATGATATCCTTTGATGTATGTATTTATCGTCATTCTATATTACAGCCCCTACAAAATACATTCTAGTTCAAAAAAAAACTGTCAAAACGAAGTGCTTCATATGAAAACCATATTTTAATGAGTCCTTTATTACATGATATCGTTCGAAATAAAATACAGCTTCTCTGTGAGACATTGAAATTAAAAATTTTTCTAAGAATATGCGCTTCTATGCTAGACCAAGTATCTTATTACAACATGATGGTCTTCCGTTGACTAAACAACTATATATGTATATATATATTGGACTCTCAAAGATATCGAAGGAAAAGAACAAAAAATTTTTGGTCAAATTTGAAAATTCTCATAAACGCTGCGAAAGTTTCGCAATGCTTTCTGTTTTCAACTAGCAAACATTTGAAATGATACTAATTTGTATGTGCTTACAATAGACACTGCTCTTTCTGATAAACAAAGAGATGCCACCACTGCAAAATATAGTGA